>JAABNY020000050.1:1589065-1614213 GCA_015164015.2 Brevimyrus niger
CCCCTTAATCTCCGTCAGCCTCTTGTCACCCCTCCCCCAGCGGCCGCCACTTTTTCTCTTCTTTCCTCTGTGACTGGGGAGCAAACCGGCCCTGCTCTGTGATTGGTCCCGGGGCCTTTCGCCGTGTTACCAGCCCTCTGCCACCGTTGACTCTTAACCCGCCAGGCGCATGCCGTTTCGGGCCCCCGGCCGAGGTCTCGCCTCCTGAACCGTTGCCTGTTGCAGACTATCCCCCTCTCTCCGTCCCCATCGGCCGGCGTTAGCGCGTCGCGTCGTTAGCGTGTAGCAGCGTCGGCGAACAGCACTTTTAGCGCGGCCTCGCGCAGGGATCTGTGCCACCTCCCAAGCTGAACTCTGACAGTGAGGCTCCTCCTGCCTCTTTCCCGCATCTCTGATTATTAAACCTGTCAGAGCCAGCTGGTGTTTCATCAACGCTGTGGAGAAGCGCAGCTCAGGCCGTCCCAGGCTCAATGCATCTGCTCTCCTTGGTTTAGTTTCGCTGCCATTTTCTGTCAGTGGGTAACTGATGGCGTCCTTCTGAGATCCCGTGTCTCCAAAGACGCACATCCTCCCCGCGTGCCTCAGTTATCCCATAAATCTTGTGACGGGGAGTAACAAGGAAATAATTGTTATCCTTGAGCTCACAGAGGCAGCCTGGTTATGAGATGTTTACCGCTCCGAAAGGATTAACGGCGTTGACTTTGCTTTGAAGGAACCAGTGTTTCATGGATGTCAGCGGTGGATTTGGTGTGTGAGGTGGGGGACGCCCTGGTGGCGAGTAGAGCAAGCCGGGGGCCTTTTCACATGGGGCATCCAGCTACATGCCGCATGTGGGATTCCCGGGGCCCCGAGGCGAAGCGGCCTCCTCACAACCAGCCGACTGCGGGAGACCAGCTCCGCGACGAGTGCTGACCCCTAGTGTCCATGCACACTTACTGCACTGGATCGCCTTCACTTAGCAACCTGAGCTGCCCTGATATTCAATTCGACTCAATTCGGTTTTTATTTGTAAAAGCACTTTCACAAGATTACATTGTCTCAGGGCGCTTTACATTATCCCTGCCCAAAGTCCCTAGTGAGTAAGCCAGAGGTGACAGTGGCAAGGAAAGACTCCCTAGAAGGGAAGGGGGGGGCGGGCCCATCCCCCCGGGGGCCGGCAGAGGAAATCAAATGAGCAAGTTGGCCCAATTCACATTGTACAAATTTAAAAAAATTAGCGCTTGCTGTGAGCCGCCTCACACTTGATTTCGTGAACCATGATTGAACTCTGGGTGCTAATGAACACATGCACATTAATTGCTTATTTGTTTACCCCCGCATCCATCCATCTTGTAACATCTTCTCACCCCGGCCCAGCTTGCAGGGATGTTTATTCATGCTCTCCCTTTCTCCTTAATGACTGATAAAACGCGCGCACATTCACCCAGAGAATGATTCACTTAGTCTTCATTAGTTAGCAGCCTAAATGAACAGTTGGTGTTGCTGGCCCAGTGCATTGTGGGACACCCCCACCGCGATTCTAAATGGGTAAGCAGCACCTGAGCTAGAATGGATGTGGATCATGGAGCGCGAGTTCGACGAGCTTATTTTAATTGTATCCCGGTGAGGTATCAGTGACGCAAACTGTCGTGCGCCTTTGTCTAGCTGTTTGGCCACTTCGTTTGCGGTGTCAGTTCGCAAACGAGGGACGCAGATACGATTCCATGTTTTGCCTTAAACTTTATTCGCTTGTCCAAACACAAGCTTGAACCTTAAAAGGACTCCCTAGTAAGAGACTAATTTGGCTGTAATCCAGAGTCCCAGTGAGCTCCAATGAATAATGGCCTGTGTGTGTGTGTGTGTGTGTGCGTGTGTGCGTGCACAGGCGCTTTTCCTTCTGCCAAGCCCTGTAGTGTCATGTGACCCATTAGTGATGGACCTGCAATTTACATTGAACGGACACCATAGGCTGGTAATACCAAGTAATAGTAGCCAGGCGCTAGCGCTAATAGCCAGTGACATGGGGCAGCCACTAGCCGCGATACCAAGTAATATTAGCCAGGCGCTAGTGCTGATAGCCAGTGACATGGGGCAGCCACTAGCCGCGATACCAAGTAATATTAGGCAGGCGCTAGTGCTGATAGCCAGTGACATGGGGCAGCCGCTAGCCATGATACCAGGTAATATTAGCCAGGCGCTAGTGCTGATAGCCAGTGACGTGGGGCTGCCGCTAGCCATGATACCAGGTAACATTAGCCAGGCGCTAGCGCTGATAGCCAGTAACACGGGGCAGCCATTAACATCGATACCAGATAGTGTTACCCAGGCACTTGCACTGATAGTAAGTGACACGAGGCAGCCGGCTAGTGGTGGTGCTAGGGAATACTAGCCAGATGGTAGCACTGATAGCCAGTGGCACAGGGCAGCCGTTAGCGACCATATCGGGTTGCCAGCCAGGCGCTAGCTGCGATAGCCAGTGACGTTGGGCAGAATCACTGCCACGTGATATTAGTCGTCGTGCACTTGCGTGCATTCTGGGAAGTTAATGTGGATGCATGTTACACAAAGATGGAGTGGGGAGCGTCGTGACTCAGGATATATCCATTTATCTCGGCTATGAGCAGTGGGGGTGTCTTCGAGACATTTGGGACCCCAGCCGCACCAGATCGATACCCCGCAGGGACTCTGCAGGCACCGATGAGCAAGCGTGCGTGATCCTGCTGGAGAGAAGCACTTGCCGAGTGACACCGTTCCCCCCCCCTTCCTTCCACAATGGCGGCTGTGGGCCTCTCGGGTCAGTGAGCCCGGTGGGATGACATTACACGGCCCGCTGACTGACTCCTCTTACTCTCACCGTTCCTGATGGATAACCGTTCCGCAGCCTTTGACATCCGTGAGCCTTACGCCCGGCGGAGCTTCCACGTCGTTGGATGATTTGACGATCGGACTTTGCTGACCCCGTAAATGGGCTCGTATTTGTTGCCGCTGTGTGAACCTACTTCAGATGGTAAACAGAGACGACAGCTGCACAGGCGTTTAATGAGAGCCTGACGAGGGCTGGGATGCTTGAATTGAGTGTGTCCCAGGGGCTAATATGGCCCCTTTCCAAAGCAGGGGTGTCTCTCTCTCTCTCTCTCTCTCTCTTTCTCTCTCTGTGATGGATCATCTGCGACAGGAAAGCAAAGCATGGCGGTGGGCCAGATGCAGAGACGTTCCCGTTAGCGTTTCCGCGGGCAGGTGGCCTCTTTCCCCCCCACGTGCTGTGAGCCGGGACGGGCCCCCCCTGCCTGTGCTCGCTGAACCGACCCGACCTGGCCGCTCCCCCCCCCCCAACAGGCTGACACTGATCCCCAGCTTTTGGGAATGCCATTTGGGAATCAGCTGGCGCGTGACCAAGATTGGCTTTACTGTCTCCCCTTGTGGAGCACTAGTGGGTGTGTGGGGTGGGGGGGGGGGGGCTAATAAGGGCACAGGTGGTGCACCTCCACTGCCACATGGCCGCAGTCTGCCCCCTGGGGCACCCAAAAGGCCCATCGCCCGGTCCAAAGGGGGGGGGGGGATACCTTGCAGCCTGGCCCTTGTTACTATCTGTGTCTCTGCTTTAGGGCGTGGGGGCCGGGTGGGGGGTGGCAGGGATGTACAACAGGATCTTCAATGCTGTTAGGATAGGAGTGGTACAGGTGGCAGGTGATATAGCACTAATCTCCCCTTACAAGTGAGCAGACACCCATGTCCCCCCCCCCCCCATACGCTCAAAGTCGGCCTTAATACACAGCCACCCGTCCTCTCCGCGTTTTTCTGCCGATGAGCCGTGATTCTGTAATTAACCTTGAGTGTCCCTCTCATTCTGGCCGGCCCCCCCCTCCCCACATAACATTTAAGCGAGTCGAGGCTAATCAAACACAGATGGCGGCTTCGGCTGCTTGGGGGGGGGGGGGCGCCTGTGCCCTGAGATGGGGTCCGCCTGCCACCTCGGATCTGACGGGCTGCCCCCCCCCGTGGCCCTCGCACTGACTCTCGTTTTCTCTCCTTCTTTCTCCCGCTCTCCTGGACTCAGAGAGAGGTAAACATCCTTCATTTCGTCCTCCATACGTTTTGCCTGTGACATCATCGCCCCGTTCGCTGTCCTGCCTCTGCCGTCCATTGTCCTGGTTTGCCGGCTCTTCATCCCCGTCGCCGTTTATACTGACTGCCCCCCGTACAGACCCGCCTCCCGCCCCGCTGTTGCAGCTCGTGGTGTCTCCTGCCTGTCTTGGGGAGGGATGCTGGGGCTCGGATGAGCGTGTTTTATCCGCCGCCTGTATTTATTCATGATCTGCGGCAGAGTGAGGAGGGAATCCATCATTCAGGGAGATCACAGAGAGCCGAGCTCTGGCACGAAAACTCAAGGACGGCGCTCTCATGACACCAGGCGTCAGAGCCGGCGACACGTCCAGCATCCCACAATGCACCAGGGCATGTCTGACACCCGCAGGTGCTTATGGGAGCTGCAGGAATTAAGATGCGTTCCACTACGATATGACCCAGCATCTGCCGAAAAACCCATCTGTTGACGTGATGCTTAAATATTCCGGTTAGTTTCGGGGTAAAACAGAGAAGCACGTAACGCACAAGCGTTACGATCTGAAGAACAGCAACTCTCCTCTGAGTGATTCTCTTCCTCCTCCAGGGACTTCGCCTATGTAGCCAGGGACAGAGACACCCGCATTCTAAAATGTCATGTGTTCCGATGTGACACCCCAGCCAAAGCCATCGCCACCAGTCTTCACGAAATCTGCTCCAAGGTACGTGCTGGTCCGTCTCTCCGTGAAGGGGGTCCGTCCCCAGGGGTCCGTCCGGATGGGCTTTGGATTTCGGGGACACCCCTCCCCCACCCCGGATCAGGGTGCTGTTTAACTCCGCTCGCACTACATCTGAGGCAAGACTCCCGCTCGCGACAGTCGGGCTGCAGAGTTTCGGGACCCGTGAATTCGCCCTTGAGAGTCCCTAATCCTTTAGGGAAGTGAGCATGAACGGACTGGCTTTGAGATGCCCGGAAGCTGAGGGCCTGGCCCTTTCCTGTGCGACCGTGTGCAGTGTGTACATGATCCAATTTGGCATCTCAGTGCTGCACACTGTGGGGGGGGAGGGGAGGGGCAGGAACTAGCATAGTGATCATAACATAGACGACACCCCCACTCAGCTTGGTCTTCTTTTCAAATCACATCAGATGAAAACTTTTACATCAGCTAGAGTACCAGGATGGCTCCATCATTTACCATGCATGCCCCTCACCCCACCCCCAATCCCCACCAGCCCGAAAGAGACACCCCCTGAAAGCAGCATCCTTGCCCCCCCCCCCTCGTAGGCCGTACGCCGATTTCAGCACCACACTCCCCCCAAGGTCGTGCACGTCTGGTTCTTGGGATGTTCTTTTTCATACCTCCTAGTCGCGACGGGTGCAGATTTACAGTGACGGCGGAAACATTTTGATCGATCGCATCCGTAATTTATCCCCTGCCCAGTGCGGCCGGAGCCCTTTCGTCAGCCCCGCCTCATCGTCCATCCGTCCTGGGGACAGCGACACGCGACTGGGCTAGAAGCCCCAGGTCGCAGACCCCCACCCCTACATACAGTTTAACCCCGGCTGCGTGTCTCTCCCCCCCCCCTCCCCTCGAACATTGTGCAGATTATGGCCGAACGCAAGAGCGCCAAGGCGGCGACAGGCAGCACTGCTCTGGACAGGATGCAGGCGACAGCCGATGTCCCTCTGCAAGGTAAGGGGGGTCACTGAGGGAGGGGGGCACAGCCCAATGCATCTGCAGGCGGGTAAGATCTACAACCGCTCTAACTACTGTTTTGCGCTGTTGAAAATTGATAGCATTTATGTCTAATATATTGTTATTATTGTTCATTTTTTTCGAGTTAGATTGCAATGTTTTTAAATAAAGTGCACATCAATTCAGTGCTGGGAAAGAACCAGTAAAGGTCCAGCCCACATGCGTCCTGCAGCAGAACCGCTAACGATATCATTTACGGCATGAAGAACGGCGCTTTTCATTGTCTGGTACAGCAACGTCTCTCTGGAGTAACGTAAAGCGAGCAGTTACAAGAGTAAAACAGCCGGCTCCCCTGTCTGAAAACCAATTCCTTATCGACACCGACTCTTGACGTAGAGTGTATGTGTGGAATCGTACGTGCAGCTTGTTGGATGTTTTCTGGGCAGCTGGCTGGCTGTTGCCGGCCCGGGAGTAGAGAGACGCAGCCCCAGGGGCTCGTGAGCCAGGTGTGGCCTTCAGTCTGGGGGTCCCCGCTGGTCACTCATGTTTGATTTGGAGCCAAACGTGCGATTGCAGCTCACTGATCAGCCCCCCTGTGCTATCTGACAGGCCTTGTTCAGGGAAGGGGAATTGGTAGTCCCCGCCTCTCGTGGTCTCACCCTCAGCTGGTGGGGGGCGGGGGGGGGCATGTCTGTTAGATCTTTGTTCTCTTATCCGCTGGCGGCGTTGAGCTCCGCTCCCATGGTCGGGTTTTAGCCGATGAAGCCTCCGGGACACTGTTCTCTCTTAAGAATCATCCATTTTTCTCTCAGGCATTGCCGCGGTCAGCCCTGGGGAGGAGGAGGGGGGAGGCGGGGGTGCCCACGCGGGTTTTAGTAACACACAGCTTTGATGCCTGTCTCTTCAGCAGAGTTTCCCACCCCAAAGACAGAGCTGGTGCAGAAGTTCCACGTGCTCTACCTGGGCATGCTGCCCGTGGCCAGGCCCATCGGTAAGCCCCGCCCATGTTCATATTACTTTTTGGGCATTGCAGGGGGACGTGCCCCCCCCCCCCCCCGAAATCTGTGGTACACTGGCCGACATTAAAAGTAGACCTGTCTCCCTCATCCGAGCTGCACTGCCCCCTGATGTCTGAGTCAAGGCCAATTAACTGATGCTGAAATCCCATCGACAGGGATGGACATCCTCAACGGGGCCATAGACGGGCTCCTGGCCTCCTCCGTAAAAGACGACTGGACGCCGGTCATGCTGAACGTAGCCGACGCCACTGTCACCGTCATGAAAGAGAAGGCAAGTGCCCGCGCCTCCCCAGACCCCCGCGTGTCCCTCCCGGATGCAGTCCAGGCCGCGCGATTTAACGCGGAAACCTTAACCGTGCCCCTCACTGTTCTTCATCCCCTGCAGTTCAGCTTGGATCCCTTCAAATGGGTCTCAGGCTGTTATCTGTTAATTAGCTGGTGAGGCAACTCCCCGTGTGTGCAGGACACTTTCTGACATATATTCTTGGGAAAATTAAGTGAAATGCTACCGTCTAATGCTAGAAAAAGTAAAGCCATTAATTTCAGAAAAAAACTACTGAAACGAAAAATCTGCGGACTTCAGGGATTTCGGCTGCGGACAGTAATGCCTGAGAAAAAGGTTATATACACGGTAGCGATTGCTGCCTTAATTTAACATGCCCCCCCCCTGAGGGAGGAGGCCCTGTGTTAAGCGTCACCTCGGTGCTGATGTTCCACGTGTCCCTGCCGCCCAATCAGGAAGAGGAAGAGGATGAGGAAGTGCTGGTGGAGTGCCGTGTACGCTTCCTCTCCTTCATGGGCGTGGGCCGTGACGTGCACACCTTTGCCTTCATCATGGACTCGGGGAACCAGCATTTCGAGTGCCACGTGTTCTGGTGTGACCCCAACGCGGGGAACGTGTCGGAGGCAGTGCAGGCGGCGTGCATGGTAAGGGGCGTGTTCCCGCTCACAGTGAATAACAGTGTCATTCCTGAGAATCCCAGCTATTGGTGCCACCTCGGAAACATGTGATCAGGTTCAGCCAATCAGGCGATGAGGCAGCCACAAAGCTTCTGACGGTGTCTTTCCCCCCCGCCCCCGGTCCTTTTCTGTCCACAGCTGCGGTACCACAAGTGCTTGGTCGCCCGCCCCCCTTCGCAGAAGGCCTGCTCAGCGTCGCCCCCTGCAGACTCGGTGACGCGGCGCGTGTCCACGAGCGTGAAGAGAGGGGTGCTGTCGCTCATTGACACTCTGAAACAGAAGAGGCCCGTCCAAGAACTGCCACAGTAGCAGCGAAATCAGCGATAATGAGCACGACGATATTAATGATAATAATAATAATTAATACAATAATAATGTAAATACCTGCAGTGCATTACACTAAAGTGCAAGATGAATAAGTAAAAAGTACAAACAAAAGAGAAAAAAACTTAACGGCAACAAGCAACTGAAGAAGCGACCTGTGGAGCCAGCAACACGCACCAGTGCTGTTACACCACGCCTGCCCCCACGCCCCCCGCCACCGTGTCCCCCCCGCCCTGCGTCCTCCCCGGAGCATGCCTGTGTCACGTGACCACGCCTTCGCTATGCGGCCCATGCCAGTCGGCTGCCCTCCACGTGCGTACACGCCGCGCGGGGCCTCCCGGGCCCGCCCCTGGATCGACGCTCTGGATTTTTCCGAATCCCTCCCCACGCGATGGCCTACTGTGCCATATCGCTGTTGGCCTAAGAGGAGTCCCCGTCTTCACGGAGACCCAACCCATCCTGAATCCCTCGAACCCCTCCTCCGTCGCTATGGAAACAGTAATATTCCAGCTTGCCGTTGCCCCTCTGCGTCCTTGGCTCTGTCGTCCCGTCCCCCCCCCCCTCCATTGACCCAGATGGTTTGGTCCTCATGAATATTACCAATATCTGCCAAAAAAATGTGCATGTGAAAAAACGGAAAGGCCCGCGATGGTGTGGACAGCGGTCAGCCGTGGATTCGGTCCGGTCCCGGTCTGGCAACAGCACAAACAATGGCCCCCACACTGGAGGGACCTGCAGAGGTGCCATGAGGACAGCAGGGGGCGCCGGGACACCCAATGCACGCCACCAGGGGAAAAACGCACCCATGCTTCTGGGAGATGAGTAACACCCAGACGGGTCACTGGACAGATGAATGAATGTTTCATACATATTTAAGTTTGTATTATGTACACGTCTCAGTTTTCTTTTCCTGATTTCTTTGCACACCTGATGTCAGTGAGCTTTGCTGCTGTCATATTGGGCGGCTGTGGTCCATACCAATTTTTTTGGGGGGGGTGGTGGTCTTGATCAGATCTTTCAGGTGTGGCATCAGTGCGGGAGGTTTAGTTCTGTGTCTGTCTGAAAACCAAATGAAGAAGAAAGGAATCGAATGTTGACTGTTACTCCCCCGTGTCTGTCGCCTGCACATGCCCAAGTGTCCCCCCTCCCCAAACCCATTTGCGTTGAACCAGCCATGAAGCCTTCTGGGTGGGGGGGGGGAGGTGAAAATCGCAGAAGTGACGTGAGTCATTCACTCGTGTACATATCTATATATAACATTTTGCATTTATTTATCCCTTTATACGCTATTTTATTTTCTGTTATCGAAAGACATTGTCTCTTATGGCCAAAAGTATAAAGTCTAAAGTATGTGGTGTAGATAGTAAAAAGTGAAAGGGGAAAAAACTGATGCTAGTTATTTTATTTTAATGTCTTTGGGCGGATTCGTTGTTGTAAAATTAGATGTTACCGAGCATTATCTATGCATTGTATTGATCTAGCAGTTTTCAAAGCAGACACCTTGCCTTGCATGTCTTGGGACAATATAAGGATAATATGTACTTAACAGATACTTTTATTTTATTTATTCTTTTTTATATTGGAGTATAACGGTTTTATTCTGTTGGGCAGCTGGTCCCGTTTTGTCGTACACTTACTCTCACTCAGAATAGTCAGTCGACACTGATGAGCCATGTGATGTTTCGATAGCTAATAGCACAACTCCTGCAGCAGATTGGAAAAATCCCAGTATCCCCAGTAACAGGGCATAGGTCAAATGGCGTGAGGACCACCGCAGCCAGAATGCGCGACACGATATGTGTCACTTTGGACCAGCAGACGTACGCCGGTCTTTTTACTGTAAAGTACAGATAGAAGGATGTTCACATTAATGATGAGGGCATTAGGATGTGTAATAGGATTGGGAGGTATCGAAATTGTTCATATCGTCACTCCGTCCAGACATTATACCGTGGTATATGGTATTTTGGCGTTATTTTCAAAAGAAATGCTGGTATTTTGACATCTTGATGAATTCACTGGGGGAGGGACGTTATTCCCCGAGATAAATTCCACTGGATAAATATACCTAAAATTCGGCAGTATAGTGTATTACTGTAATACCTCCCAGGCCTAGTGTGTATGGGGGGGGGGTGCTTCAGTGAGGCCGGCATGAGGGTGTGATGGAGTTGTTGGGTGTCTTTCCTTCTTTAAGATGTAGAAAACCAGACTAAACCTGAAATCTGGATTTAGTGTCCAGTTCACTTAAACTGCACGTCGTGTTATTATTTGTGTGAGCAAACACATGAAGCCAGACTCCTTTCAGCCTCTCTCATTTACTGTAGCCTTCAAAAGGGATCTTTTCATGGTCACATCAAGTGAGGAATTAAGTATGGCCACGGTTGCGTGGTCATAGTGAGGTTTGTACATTGTTTTCAGACTGACGAGGAAGTGTGGTCTAGCAGGACACCCTGCGGCGGAGATGAACGACATTTTTCCTGAAGGTGAACTGCAGAATAAAAGTTTGAGGAGGACGTTAGATTTTAGACGTGCGAAATGCTGCACTCACCATACTTCGCGTCAGCTTGTTCCAGCCCAGAAGACGCCAAGAGTCCAAGATGTACCGTATCCCATCACGAATGTCTAACGCAGCTAACTAACGACGCTGAGGAGACCAAACTCACCTTTAAACACACTTCGGAAAAAAAAGCTTCTGGTGTTACAGGTTTTACACCGTATTCATGTAATCTGTCGTGAGAATAACCTGCATATTAAAATCTGACACTGTCTCCAGCACCGGCTCCACGTCGTTTTTTTTTCTCAAGCGCACTGCGCAGTGAACTCCTTGGCGTCTGCGACGTTTGCTTTGCAGTCACCGAAGCATCGACATGCCACCGTGAGCTGTACAACGGACGGTTTCTCGTTCTGGTGCGCTGTGGTCGAGTGCGTGTGCGTCTGCACGTTTCCGCACGTAAACGGACCATAAGGCTTTGCGCTAAGAGTGCTGCTTTAAAAGTGCGCTTAGCGAGGGGCCAGCGGCATGCAGTGTTCGCCTTCCGCTGTCCTCAGGCTGAACCCGACGACCCCTCTCCGCGTTCATTCACAGGCCGTCCAGCTCTCCGAAGGTGGTCAGACAATCCCGGCGATGAGAAGGCAGATTTATGAATACATCGGGTTCGGCGAGGAAAGGCAAATGGATCGTAAGAAAGGCTATAAGACAGACCATCGTAAATTCTTCCGAAAAACTGTTTAAGCGACCGAAATTAATGAAACCATTTATCGCAGGTTATAGACCCCCCCATCCTATAGATTTTGAGTGGGTTTCATTACACATCATTTTGAGATTAAGCACACAGTAAATATTTAAGATATGTTGCTACACACCTTCTGCGTGGTTAAACTTTAAAACCATTCGATATTAGTCTGTAATAAGAGCAGGATTAAGTTAAGTTCCAAGTTAAGCCAAACTGATCTTTTTATATTCCACATTACAAGAGGGAAAAAAAACGCTGAAATTTCCAAATATTGGTCTTGAGAGTATTTATCATGTTTTTTGCAAATTCAGCAATTTTTTGAAAGCCAGTTAAGGGCTAAAATGATATATTTCCATATATTCCCTAGAACCTTCGTCTTTACCTTCTTTGTATTTGAGATTATCTAAAAAGTGTCCAGTTATAGTCGTCAGACTCTGCACTCTCAAAACCAAAGTCCAGGCAGGTGTATCTGACTTTTTTTCTTTTCTCCGTCCTCCTCACCTCATGAGACACCCCCATGTCCCCTGATTCCCCTGATGTACTTCCTACACACAAAACCACCTTTATGTTTTATAGCTTCCAAGTCCAGCCGTAATAGGTTCCCCAAAATGCTGATTTTTTTTCCCCCCGTCCTTTTAAGCTGACGCTCAGCCACACACAGCAATGGCTGAATTATTCATGAACTATATTTAAGTGAAAGTTTGCCCTATGGCTGGTATTTTTATGTCTGCTTTTAAAAGCTTCGAATTACTTTTTAGTGTCGTACAGAGACAGAACTGAACATGAATTTGTGGCGGTTTTAATGTAATAAAATCAGCAAATTTAATCTGAGGGCTTTCTAATCAAGCATTATATAATTTTAATCAAGCTCTGCACCAAATACAGTATGTGTTAGAATTTGAAAACCTCTACAATCATGGTACATAAGGACCCACTGCAGTCGCTATTTAGAGTAATGCAGTGTGGCCGTAATGTAACTGGAACTTGTAGCTAGGGAAGGGGAGATGGACTACATCTACCAATGATAGCGTGAGGGGGTGGGGCTTCTTATTGGTTGACAGTGTTGGGGCGGGGCCAGCGAAGGAAAGGTGATGGATCAAGGCTCCCAGTCTTAGCCTTGGAGGCTCGTTTTGGTGTCTTTCGCTTTCCCACCTTCCTGCGCGATGAGCGCTTGCTGACGGGGCCTGTAAGGCTGCCCCCAGGTTGGGATCCAGCCTCTGGGACCTCCTGAGAGTGAACCCGTCTCACGGAGGAGCCCCGTGGCCAGGCGGCGGGGCGACCGCCCAGCGCGACGCTCCCCGTCCGTCTCCGTCTCGTCTTCTTGGGTGGCCGACTGGCCTCCACACCCCCCCCGCCATTGCCCGCAAGTAGGCCCTTAGCGGCCGCTCGTTCCAGAACTTTCTGCACCTCCTCCTCTGGGTCCAGCTGTCGAAGCAACAAGAAGAGAATAGAAATGGTTCCAACAGTCATGTCCGGCTTTCCGTGGGCTGTCCGGACTGGCAAGTAGAATCTCGGAGCAGTGCTGCCGGCCGTCACCAACGGAGGTCGGACCAGGTGACACGTTCCTGAAGGTCAAGACTGAATCGGAGAGCATGGTTTATTGCACTCGGTTCAGTCTGTGTCACCTAACGCCCATCTAGATGAAGCTCTCCATCCAGTGGGGCAGAAAGGGGACCTTCTATAGGCCACTGTGGTCATTTTAATATCTTCCCCAGCCTCCCCGATGGATTAAGAGGGGCAGGTGGGCAGCGCTGGAGGTGGGGTTAGGGTTCCTGAGGTCGCCCTACTGATGGTAATGCTCACTGGCAGACACATGAATAAATGAACGGCCCCTATCTGAGCCTCGGACGGATGCCGTGAATGACTGAGCCCAACCAGACGCACGTGGCTCCCCGTTACCAGTCATGATGGATGAGAGCAGCCCGGCCTCAACTTGACCTGGAACAGCCCCAACCCGCCACATGTAGAATAAAAAGCAGCAAGAGGTCTTCTCAGGAAACAGCGGATGCACTCAGAAGGTCAGTGAGCGAACCACTGCTCTACATGCCCAGTCACACTAAACACTGGTGCGGCAAGCTGACGCCTCCAAGCCAGTCTGATCTGTAGATTCTCCGGTCCTCGGGTGTGGCAATCGAAAAGAAAACGAAACGGGATCCGTGGATGAGATACGTTCGTGAGTGAGTGCCATTTCGGTCGACTTACCGAGTTCGGGAAATATAGGAAAAGTTATTTTTTTTTGGGGTACATGGGTGAGTGATTGAGTTCTTCAGGTCATTGGTGGCCTCATCTCTGAGAAACAACGAGCCGCGGACTGTGTGGGTTTTGGAGATCTGCTATTCTAGGAGACGACAATGAAGGAGGCGCAGAAGATGATCCCGCTGTTGCTCTACCTTATCTCTGCATTGAAGGCATGACAGAGATTTGACCTTTACATCACGGGCAGATCTCAAAGTCTAATCCTCATATGGAGAGGTCTCACTGTCCCTCCCTCACCCCCAATCCCACGATGGCCCCTTACCAATGACAGCAGGACCTGGGAGGGGGGGGGGGAAGGGTGGGAGTACCCACCTTAAATCAACTTTATCACAGCAGATGGCGCTAAGATGCCAAGCAGCCGTACGTCCGAGCAGCTGAAGTAATGGCCAAATATTTCATTTGTGACATTTCATTTGTGACATTTCATTGTGGGCACTTAGGTTGCCAAGATTTTCTCCCGCCCATTTACTCTTTTTTTTTTTTTTTTCTTTTCCGAAATGGTATTTCATTTTGAGCGAGTGTAACGGACTACCCACGGCGGAGATCCTCAGATCCGTCATTCCGACACGCTGCTGTAAATTGAACCATCTTATTGAAAAGGAAAGATGAGAAATCTCTGGCACTCGGGCTGAACTTGATGCCAATGTGATATATATGTATATTCTGAGCAGAGAATCACAGCTGGAGGTGGATTAATCTTGTATGAGTGATACTCCTGGACATCTACAATGTGCACTGGAGTCCTAATGAATGTGCAGTGGTGTCCTAATTAATTTGCACTTATGACCAAACAGATTCAAAATGGGTTAAGTCAAGCATTTGCAGTAATTTCTCACAAGATGATGGTTTTTATTTAGGTTCCCAAACATAGAGCAACCCTGCAATTACTCGGCAATCGAGTAAGCAAAGGCTGAGCTACTCCATTTCAAGTTTTAATCATTGGCTTTGGGTTTGCTATCACTGAGAACGGACGATGAGATTTCGGCTGCCACCCTGGCGTGACCGGGGTCATGTGACCACAGGGGCCACCGAATCAGCGGCCCTGACTCCGCCCCCCAAACTGGCGCAATGGGCCGGGCGATGAAGGCCTGAAAATCCGCACATTCGCATGAGGCCGACCCCCCGAAACCACGACACGAGCACCTTTACTTCCAGTGATTTAATCCATTCCTCAAATGGTGTTTTCCTGAGAGGGGATAAAAAAAAAAACAAAAAATCAAAGAGGAAGGATCTCTTAAATTACCATGATCACTTACGCTACATCCATGGAATGACAAGAAGGACGCGATCGTGATAATTAGGCACATTTGTTAAGACGTGGCTGCCTCCTTGCTCTGCCGCGCCGTACCAGCACGCCCTCACCCCGCCTGATCCTCCGAGCCGAGTCCCAGCTGCACCCCGCAGATAAATGTCCTGCCATAAAACGGCACGTGCTGAGATGTATAGAGCCGCCTGAAGAAATGCCCGTGCGCACGGATGCAAAATTCAGGCCGTAAAGTGCATGAAAGCTGAAACATAAAAGATTAATATTATGATAAAACAGGCCTTCTCTGCGAGCACAGCGGAGAGGTCATCAGAGGAAGTGTGGACGGGAGCACCAAGATGCCTGTTAAATACCAGACATAGACATCGAAGACCTGGCCAGCTCCCGGCCAGTTCCCGGCGTGTTGTGTGTTTGTTTGACAGGGAGCCAATCAGATTGCCTGACTCCATCTGCTGGCCAGACCTTAAGGAGGGTCTGGACCTTCTCTGACCTTCTCATCTACCTGTTCTGTGCCAGGTGTGCCGAGCGGCACTGCCCAGCGTGCCTGCGGCGTTGCGTGGCCGCGAACCCGGTAGATAACCAGGGATCGGTCTGCCGGAGTTCCATGACGGTTTCCACAGAAACGGGTTACCCGGCGACACTGCAGCAGAGAACAGCGTTATCTGTCACACGGCGTCTTGGCACCACGTCGACGTGACAACACTGGCTCACCCCCCCGGTATGGCACAGACCGAACCTGAGTCACAGGAACAAATCGGGACCAACACAGCAAAGCTGGCAGCTAAGGGAATTGTGGCGTTCTTTAAAGTTTCTTTTATACAGTTTTTTTTTTTTGTTTTTGGACCTTTATTTATGAAAATCTCTCAGATATAGCTTTAGCTTATGTTAGAATAGTTTATACCAAGCCATCCAAAAGTCACCTTACTGTATATCACTGATGACTTCATTATAAGATGATTAGCCAATCGGGTGAGAGGCACAAATCTGACGAGAGGCCTGCTCTGTCACTGCGGAAACATCAGCCCAACCAAAGGCTCCTTACGTTACTGATGACTTCATTATAAGATGATCAGCCAATCGGGTGAGAGGCACAAAGGTGTCCAAGAGAGGCCTGCTCTGTCACTGCGGAAACATCAGCCCAACCAAAGGCTTCTTTTATTACTGATTACAGCATGCCTGTTGCATTTATGAGGATTTAGGCATTTGACAGTAGATGAAGATGAATGGTACAAGGGTCTCATCTCCCATGCAATTACACGCTCCAGGTCCCGGCAGGACTGAGCTGTCCCGGCATCCGGCCCGCTCAAGGACACTGGCGTCCTCTCAGCGAGTCTGTGCCGGATTGAATAGAGCCGACTTGCCAGTGGTGGACGGGGGACCAGCTTGTGACAATTTCCAGTGAGTCAAGGGAGCAACAGGGACTCACATTTAGCATGTGAGCAGAATTAGCGCCTGGATACCCATGAATCTTCGCTTCGAAGGAGAACAGGCTGCTGAGGACTAAAAACGCGGGAGATCCTTCAGAGACTTTTAAGCTTCCACAGGACTCTTACCAAAAAGAAAAAACCAAAGACACACACATAGACCATGGTGGTTCTAGATTTTCCTTAAGGTAGCCATAATTCATACGGAGAAGCCAACTTTACCATTAGCCAATGGTATGTCTTTAAATGGTGATTGGCAGTGGAAGCGACCAATCAGCTTCCATGTGCCCCTGTGGCCCCGCCCCTCTGTATATCCTCGGACGTAAAGGCTTCCGAGCCTAAGTACAGGCTTTTGCGTCGCTGCCCAAATCAGCGTTCCGTGTCAGGAGGCGCTGGAGGTCCTTTTTCTGCTGACGACGGTGACGAAGGCCAGCAGCATGAGGACACACTTATCGTAAGTGCAGTAAATCAAGTAAAATCTGCACACTGTCCAGTATCGTCTCGATAGGCAGGGAAGCAGTAGCATCGGGCACATCAGTGCGCTCACCTCCATGGTCAGCCAGGCTACAAAGCAGCCATTACTCTCCAGGGAGGGCCTTGTCCTGAAGAAGGGGTCGTCGGCGCCCCCCTCTGGGGACATGCTGATGGAAGACAGTGCCGGGGGCTTCACCCTGTCAGGGAAACACGGCTAGGTCAGTCTGGACCACTTAGGGACGTATTTTGAGATCGTTCACGGGATGCACTGAAGATACATGGAGACAGGAGGGCGTGACAGAAACTCTGGTCACGATGAAGGGAGCAAAGTAGCGAGTGCAAAGAGCTCAATGGGGGTGAGAGTGATGGGGCGAGAGGGGTGAGGAGGCAGAGAGAGGAGTAGGAGCAGCTCCGGGCAGAGGCAGCCCCACACCACAGAGGCAGGCCCACACCACAGAGGCAGGCCCACACCACAGAGGCAGCCCCGAGCCACGATTGGTGCCAAGGCAGCCCCAACAACTGCTGATCATCCTATAAGATATGATGTTTTTTGTTGTTGGTGCCGCAGACGATTCGTGCAAAAACGTATGGACGTGTGCATGCGGACCATTTCGGAGGACATGCTGCTAATTAGATACACGTCACTTGTGATTTAATGTGAACCGTCAAGACAGGCAAATCTGATCCAAGCAAGAATCAGACATTGAGGCTTATAATGTGAACGCAGCCCGGCGTGTTTACAGCGTCAGCTCCGAACTCAGGGGAAAGATTACAGCCGGCCTGACCTCACCAGTCACCTGACGGCAAATCTCAAGGTCCTGCAGGAAATCAAATCCATTCTCAGATTCTCATTTTAGTAGAACGGTAACAGAATTCTCCATAACAGTTATCCTTCTATCCACTTAATACACCCCCGTTCTACTTCTCATTTACCGCTAATTCACTTTTGTCGATTTAGCGGTTCTGATCACTTTTTAATAAAACCGTCGGCCTCCTGCAGTGGGTCAACGGCGCCTGTGGATGAAGGGCGTGGAGGACGGACTGGTCACTGCTCACCTGAACGGCGGGTGTCTGGCCCCTCCCCCCAGCTGCAGGGCCCGCTCCACCACGTCCTCGTTCTCTTCCCTCCGCACCGAGCATGTGCAGTACACCACCTCCCGCACCCTGGGAACTGCAGGGGCCGACAGCTGGCCGTAAGTCACGCTGGAAAAACCGCGGACGTCTGACATTTTCCAGTGCTGCCGCGCGAGGCAGGGGCCCCCGCCCGTAGGAGCAGGGTCGGCGTCCCCGGCCCAGCGGGAACGCACCGGTGCCATCTGGCATCAGGATTCCTACTCCTCCGCGCTGAATCCTCCTGGCTTCATAGAGCACCGGTGCCATGTTTTTGAGAGAGCCGTCGGCCATCTTGGAGAATCCCAGTACAGACAAGTAAGGACGGATGATTCAGGTTCTATTAATGCATCCCAAGCTTGGGCCGCTGTGATTCATTTTCCATAGCATATCTGGAGGAAAAAAGCTGCAAAACCTCCTCTTGAATCCCCTTCAGCGTCAGCAAGAAAGGGTAGTAAAAGAGTAACAGTCCAACCGATGGATTTTCGTGTGCTTATCGGTACCTCGTGTGTCGTGTGAGGGACGACGTAAAGTTTATTCTGCCAATTGAGCGCAGCGTAATAAAGAAGGCCGACACAATTATAACCTGCTGTCGCTGCTATGGGAATTTAAATCAAACATGCTCATGCACAATCGGGCCCAATCTGTACAAGTCGCACATGTGTTCGATCGGTTGACAGTAAATAAATAAGCATGGTACACATGCAGTAACTCATACCTCCATTTTGCACTTATACATAATCATTGTGATTGTAGTGATTTCATTCCCATTCGAGTTGTAATGACACAATAATGTGGAATGACTACCGCCAGCATCACTTGTACTAAAAACATGCACTAGATTGCAACTGGACAAATGCTCCCCCGCATGAGGATGACTGTCAGGTTACCTGCACTCAGAGACTAAAATGCTGTTTGGGTTAGCATTGGGGACCACACCGTACTAGCTGGTCGCGAACTAGCGGGCTAATGCTACGCTAATGCTATTCATGCTAGCATTGCGTCCCAGACGGATGCTAACTTGTTCTGCTTAAGGTGATGGTACGCTCATGTGCTTTCCGCGTTAGCACCAGGAGCCGTATTGTCCAAGTCGGACGCCAACTTGTCTTGCTTATGGTAATGGTACACTAATGCTGAAATGCTATTTGTGTTAGCATCGCGAGCCGCACCATCTCAGCTGGACACGCAGTAGCGGAGGCAGAAATCATAGTGTGGTTGGGCTGGCAGAAAATCAGATGGGCCAGTCCCATAATAATTCACTCGCCGACAAAATCACACCGCATACTCTACAAATTTCCAGCTACATTTCCTCCGACTGATCTAACCACGAACACATGCCTGTTTTATCGTACTGTATCAGTCGCTATGAGCGATGCACGGGTGGGTCTATGTTATATCTGGTTGGGCCCAGGACCAGCTTGGCGCACCCATGCCGTCGCAGTAGATGCTACTTGGACCTGCTTATGCTAATGGAATGCTAATGTTGCGCTAAAACAAAGACAATCTTACGGGTCGCAAGACCCCAAATAAAAAACATTCTGGGGCTTCACTAATCTTCACTAAGTCATTAAAATCATATTTTCCTCTCTGACTGTTAAGACACTAAACACCCAAAAATGTATTATTCAGAAGGAAGCGCCGTTATTTATAACCTTATCTACAGTTTATGTGTAGTTATGATTAATGCAGACGTCTGAGTGATTTCCCAGGCCTCGTGATAAAAAGTGTCAGGTTCAGTAGGATCACGCTTCATTGGCGTCGCTGGAAACATGGTGGTGGGGGGGGGGGGTGAATCCCCACTCCCGCCCCCACCCGACCACTCCGCAACATCAATCTGCGCTCCACCCGCGGGTATTAATAAAGGCCAAACTAGGCCAAAGCATCGCATATATGAGGCTGAGGGGGGGTGTGTGGAGCAGTGGGGACTCCATTAGCCTCCAGCTGTCGCAACGGGGGGGGGGGGGCTGACTGACCCGGCAGTAAACAGCTGTCCGCTTTAGCCGCTGGAGCGGCTTTGCTGGTGACTGACCTTGGCGATCCTAGGCGCCGTTCGGCCTGGAAACCTGCTCGCCCGCCTGTTAGCCTGTTAGCCTGCTCGCGAACTGGCCAGGATTACATGCTGCCGCATTACTTTTTCTAATTAAGATTAAGATGTACTTTATCGATCCGCAGTATGACTCACCCTGCCTCAAATAGTGCGTAGCTTCGTGATTGCTTTCTTAAATCATTTATTAAGACCGTCTTTCTCCGCGCTAACCCTAATGTCACATGACCGGAAGCCACACCCCTCCAGGGAGCTGACGGTCCCCTCACCGGCGGAGGATTGGGTAAAACTCACAGTACAACTCACAGTAACACCGACACATCTGACTGGGGAGTTCTAAACCCCCCCCTAAATCCACTGCACTTCTCAGATGATCACATAATCACATTGTCCCCCCTCCTTGGCCACCAGGGGGCACCTTCCAAAGCCTCCTGCCTCACTGCCCGTGAGAGAACAGGCAGTGCTGGGTTTTAATTGCAGTTGCCAGCCTGCCTCCATTATTAATGGTAAATGGTTTACTGCTGAAAGATTTATAATGGCACAGCATCAAGACAACCGAGACATTATGGAGCATAAATCCACTGGTCTTTAAATTCTGCCGATCGTTTACTTTTAGGTTTGATCTCAATTATTTATTTCCTTCGTCCTTTTTTGAGTCTTTGTCATACCCTCTCCTGTCACCACAAGAAGACCACCCGTGTCAATCACGCCCTGAACCTGGATGTGTCGGAAGACCCCGCGGGGCATGATTACAGACGCAGAACCCCACCGCGGTCAGACGGCCTCCGCACGCATTATCAATGCAGACCTGCAGGCTGCAGTCCCCCGGTTCCGAGCCGGTGGAGGCGGAGAGGAATAGGTGAGCTGCTGAAGGGAGCCGGCAGGGGGCCTGCCTCGATCCCCGAGCCCCTGCTCTCACCAGCTCCCCTCACTGCCGGCGCAGTCGTCATCGATTCTTGGCTTAATGAGCACCTGGGGAAAGCGTGGAAATGCTGCATCTGCCTATCATATGACACGAGCGGCACGCTCAAAAGGGGCCCGCTGAGGCTAAACGGGATTCGGGCATTATGGGTAATCTTTGTTTTTTTTTTTTTCCACTGCACTTGCAGTTTCCGGGGGGGGGGGGGGATGATTTCCACCCATTTCGCGCGTTCCCCTGCAGGCGAGGAGTGTGGGCGTCAGCAGGACGCAGTCCGTGGATGTGCCGTTCTTTCTCTGCCGCCCCGGATAAAAGCGTCGGCTAGGAGACTGAGCACAGACCTCAGTCTCGCACGGTGAAGACTTTGACCTGCAGTGTCATTCATGGGGATTATGCAGCATCACTAGGAAGCTCTTGGGTTGGTTATAATTGATGTGGTGGGAAGATTCTATGACCGACATGATAATGAATAATATATTCCAGTGCTAAAAAAAATTAGCTGGTTAGCATGGCCCCGCGTCCCCAAGACTTACACATCATGGCGTGGGTGAGGCACTGGGTCTGTCCGTCTTCCAGGTCGGCGAGCTTTTGTGAGGGGAGCGAACCGCGGGAGAAGCCTGGCAGAAGGTCCAAGTCTAAAAGCACAGAAGGACAGCGGTCAGTGCCCGGTTGGGATGGCCGCCCATTGGAACACGCAGTTTTATATAGCGCCTTTCACACCAGCGACTCACAAGAGGGAAAGAAAGGATGCCAGATGACGACAGAGGAGAGAAGCCAAGTAGAGAGGGAAGAAAAAACTTCTGGGAGTCAAAGGTCAACTCCCCCCCACACACACACACAGGCAGGCTAACAGAGGAAACTACCCTGATTTAATAAAAGCAATGCGTATAAACTGTCGCTGAATGGAACAAGTTTCTGTTCTGATATGTGACTTGTCCAATGCAACAAAGTGATCTGCCTTCATCACAGAACAGATGTTTGTGTGACACAGGCGATGAGGTCTAGTGTGTCTGGAGATTGGGGAGGACACTGGGGATTCCAGGCCATCCACTGGGAGCACAGAGTGGGGTTCAGGGCACCCAATGGGGGCTTAGTTTGAGTTCCAGTACACCCAATGGGGGCACAGAACGGGTTTCAGGGCCCCCAATGGGGGGCATTGAGTGGGTTTCAGGGCACCCAATGGGGGGCCTAGAGTGAGTTTCAGGGCACCCAATGGGGGCATAGAACGGGTTTCAGGGCACCCAATGGGGGCAAAGAACAGGTTTCAGGGACACACTGGCTAAACCCTATGAACCCGGAGATGTAGGCAGTTCTAGAAGGTTCCCGTGCTCTCGGGTACCTCCGCTCTCGGCCAGGAGGAACTGCACGGGATCGCTGACCCCAGAGGCGGAGCAGGGAGGCATCAGCAGGATGAGCTGGACTCTGTACAGCAGCATGTCGCTTGGCTCCAGCTCCGTGAAGATCTCCGGGAGAAGCCTCACATCTACGGGGGATTCCAGTCATTTTAATATGGCGCCTTTCGCATCTCCAAGGCACTCGCCAGGAGTGTGTAGCAACTCATCATTACATCATTTATACCGAACGGTGCATAAAACAGGGAAGAGAGAGAGAGAAGGAAATAAATAGCAGAGGAACCAAAGAAAAACTCTGGAGGTCCAAGGTCAACCAGCTGGCCAAATCGCCCCCCCCCCGCAAGCCGCGAGCTGCAACCCAGAAGCGACTGTGTGAAAACCCGCAGCGACTTTGTGGAGCTTTCCGGAAACGCGCCGCTCATCAGCAGCACAGCCGGCGAGGTGGATGCGTCTAGCGGCTTAAAATTGTCACCTGATCGTCTTCATTACGCCCCCCCCGCTTCACTGAGAGCGGGAAAGGCGCCATCACGCATTATTGATGCCGCTTCCATAAAAACCAAACGCGTTTATCTCCGACTTCGCTATGATAGATTAACATAATTGCACAGGAAACACTGATTCAAATCTTTTTTTTTTTCCCTTCATAAGCATATAAAAGTCCCTGCGATGGGCTGGCGCCCCCCCCCGGGTTGTGTGCTGTCTTGCACCCGTCACTCCAGGACCCCCATCTGTATATTAGATGGATGGATGGATGGATGGATGGATATACAAAAGTCCATGAAATAAAGCCAGAAAGGCCTTCCTTAAAGGAAATCTTTGCAGATTATGAATAAATTGTGAACAATAAAATTAAAGTTAACACTGAACTGTCTTTCCATCCACCTGCTTATCCAATATACAGTCTCAGTGACATTACAGTGCCACCAAAAATGTTTTTTTTTGGCGACAGAGAACAGCAGCGATTAGAGGATCATGGACAGACTCCCAGTAGTATAAAAGCTATCCGCCGTCACTAGAACATCAGTTCGTCACGGAGACAGAGAGGCGATTTCCGTCACAATAGGGTAGTGTAGTGGAATAAATACATGACAAATTACAACACACATTATAAATTACAAAATATTAATTAGTTACACAATACACAGGCACGAGCAGGGCAGCCCCATGTTGAAGGACCCCCCACGTACTTTTGCAGCCCATGTCGGACAGGCAGCGCTGGAGCTCCCCTCTCTGTGGCCCCACGTGGCTGACCCTGCAGATGTAGACCTGGGCGGAGTGCGACACGGCCAGGGCGGCAGCGTGGGCGATGCTGGAGGCTGACAGGGCCCCGGCCAGCAGCAGGTTACTCCCCTTGGCCAGCAGGGGGCCGATGCATTTAAGGGCCAAAGTGCGACACTTATCCTAGGAAGCAGCGTTCAGGTAAGCTTCACACATCGAACCAGGTAAATACAATAAAATGTGTAAAGACATAAAAACAAAAATAAGAGTAAGTTTTCCTAGTTTGCACAATAGCTTACTGCCCAGCATTATCCTCTCATCCATCTTCTCCATTTGTTCCTTTTTATTTTTTCCATGTGGCATTGTGCGGTGAGGAGGATTGTGGGAGAAACTGTAATCCCGGCTAATATTACCCGCACCGCGTACCTGGTACTCAGGTCAGCGGTTCACACTCTGAAGGGGGCGTACTGAGAGCAGGCTCAGCATTAAATAGCCGGAGGGTGTGAACGCGCTTGCTAAGATTAACTCACACACCACGAGGCGGCCTGAGTGTGGTGGTCAACAGACCCCAGTGAAACCTGAAATGTTGGCATTCTGGGTGTTATTTACAAGAGAACTCAGGAATCATGGGAAAACACCAGGAATACCTGTTAGCGGGTGCCGCGGCGCGTCACCATTACAGATGAAGTGAACGTATGCTCTTCACGCTTAGCTCGATCTCCGTGCTCCCGTGAGGCCGTGGGGCAGGTAACCAGAGAGATAACGGGTAAATGCTTGTGATATCTGTCTCTCTGTGCTTTTGTCTAGTTGTGATGGATTTTATTGACCGCCTCTCAATCCTCACCTACCGTCGGAGAAAACACAGCCCCTTCTGTGCTCAGCCTAACCCTTTTTTAGGGCCTTAAACAAAATATAATTAGCCTCGTTTGACGTCATTTGTCGTCTTCCTTCCCACGCTGACAGGCTGATCAGTTCGGTAGGGCGCCCCCTGGTGGCCGCTGGACCCTATACAGCCGCTTAGCGCCGTCGCTGACCTGAACGAGGAGCAGCCGGTGGATGAAAAGCGGCGAGCCGTAGAGGTGTCCTCTGAGGCGGGAAGGGAAGGCGAGCAGGTCCTGGCAGTGGGGGTCCCGGCAGAAAGCAGCCCCCTGCAGCTGCTCGAGGCCGCCCACCTGAGAAAAGCCCCCCGCCTCCAAAGCACTGCAGACGTCCTCGAGGCTGGGAGAACCAACAGCAGAGCAGGGCGCAGCTGACGCCGCGATTTCTTTAACTCTTTCCTAACATTATACTGCAAAAATAACACTGTAATCCCATATCTACCTGCCACTGCAAATTTATTAGGAATAAAACCATGCAGAAATAACTGCAGAGCTTTATAGGGGGGGGGCTGAGCTCGATTCGTGAATAAGGAGGGTTAGGGTTAGCCTACACGCGGTCCCATGTGACCTCATCAAAACGAACTCAGAGGCCACAGTCTGTTGTGATTCTCTGAATATTAAGGCTCCTCAATGGGCACATCTGAATCCTCCTGCAGGCGACCAACAGGGTAAAGCTCACGTTTGCGGGAATAATGAGGCAAAATAACGGCAGAAACACGTCATCATTTGCCATCCTCAGTGCCAGAATGTCTTTTAAGTGTCGTGAGGAGGAAGGGCAACTTTACAAAGTGGTGAATGCTTTACAAACTGAACTTTTTCAAGCTGTAGACCGGGGTTTCTCAACCACTGGTTGAGAACATGGATTTATTCTACATTAGCTGAGCGCAGTTTGGTCCGTTATGAAGCGTCAAACGTACTCAATTGCCAACCGAAAT
>JAABNY020000050.1:1614313-1625163 GCA_015164015.2 Brevimyrus niger
CCTCAATGGGCACATCTGAATCCTCCTGCAGGCGACCAACAGGGTAAAGCTCACGTTTGCGGGAATAATGAGACAAAATAACGGCAGAAACACGTCATCATTTGCCATCCTCAGTGCCAGAATGTCTTTTAAGTGTCATGAGGAGGAAGGGCAACTTTACAAAGTGGTGAATGCTTTACTGTCCGAACTTTTTCAGGCTGTAGACCAGAGTTTCTCAACCACTGCTTGAGAACATGGATTTATTCTACATTAGCTGAGCGCAGTTTGGTCCGTTATGAACCGTCACACGTACTCAATTGCCAACCGAAATTTTTTTGCTGAAGGTTCAACCCCCCGTCGGCAGAAATACCCCAAGAGGGGAAAAAACTGCCCGTTGTCCTGGGAAAAGCTGAGAATCCCTACAGTAGATCCAGCCAAGTTGAACCCGAAGCAGGGGATGCACAAATCAACCACTGCTTATCTCTTTTTCTGGCTTCTGTCTGGGTCCTGTAGTCTCGGTCATTTCAGCCCGTGACGGTGGCAGATAAAGTCTCCATCCTCGGTAAGGCCAGCCGGACAGAGTCGCAGGGTGATCTGACTACACGTTCAGGATCGAGGGCCGCTGTTAAGGGGAAAATGGCTTGGGAGCTGGCAGGTATACGGTTATGCTAAACAGGTGATCCCTGTCATAGGTACTCAAGTAGCAAATTTGGTGACAGATGAACAGATTCCTAGGACTTCTTGGGGTTTAAAGACAGAGACAGATCACCCTAGGGCCTAGTCAAAGGGCGGTGAGAGGTTCGTTTACATTTTTGAATTATGAGGTAAATGAGTTGTATACCAAAAGTAAGGTACATGGATTGTGCCCTGATGATCTTTATTGACTGGCAGAATCATGGGGACATTATGCAGTGATCGCAGTGGGGGGCCAGGATGGTCAGGAGCTCACCAGGTTTTCAGGCTGTTGATCCAGGCAAACAGGGGCAGGGAAGAGGCACGTTCCCGGCGCTTCCTCACAGACTCCGGCAGGACGGCGTCGATGGAGAGGAGGCCACCTCTAATCCGGCAGCGGGCCAGCGAGGCCGCCAGTTTGGTCCTGGAACTTTGGGTAGAGTTGGTGGGGGGGAGGAGATTATGACAGATACCAGAAAGGAAGGGAGCAGAGACTAGGTGCTGGGGTGACAGATCCCCATACCCAGCTGACATCTCGCCTGCCGACTGTGACTTATGACTGTGACTTATCTGCAGCAACGACACATTTGTTACTGTCACCTTTAACAGGAAACAGAAACAATGACAGCACACTGGGCCCATTTGGTTGGTCAGGTACTGCGGTACGGACCTGTTCAGACACTTCTCCATCTCCACCACTTCGGCCAGCCGCTCCACTGGGCCAGAACTGGGTCGCTTCCGGGGGATGAACTTCCTGTCCTGGAGGTCGTACAGCACCACCATGGCGAGGCTCATCGTGTCTGCAGGCTACGGGGACAAGGACGTAGCCAGACGGAGTCACATGGCATACAGAGGGTTAAAGGCAAGGAGAGGGGCAGCCAATGAAAGGATGCCATCCGTCCCACACCCACAACCAAGGAACTTCTGAGGCCACGTCGGAAATCCATAAGGATGCCCAGCATGTGGGAGATGATCCTTCAAACCTTCTAAGGAAGTTGCCTTAGTGCCAGGTGCTAACTGAATAGCATTCCGCTAAAACCTGCACTGCGAAAAGGATCCTTCATACTGTCACATAGCGGGGAATGACGGAGCAGGAAGGCGTGTTATCCTGCACATTTAAGCATAATTGGACTCAAACACAGCACAGGGACAAACACCTAGCAGGCAGACAAACAGGGATTAAAGCGAACGGTAAATATGTATGAAAACTAAAGAGCGGGAACGTTGGTTAGATGTCTGGCTTATTGTTTATTGTGTGTGTTTTTACAGAAGGATAATGGAAGTTCAAGAGTCATCACTGTGGATTTGTGTCACTTTAATTAGTCCAGCTCCGTTGAGATTAAATAAATCACAAAGCGGACTGCAAAGACCGTTCATCAACATGACCTTCAAATCTAATGTTAAGACCCGATGACCTAACAACTTTGCCGTGTGGTCAGAGCTGCCACTGGAGATTTTGGGGCCCACAAACCCAGGAAAATCCAATTATGTTCCAAATTTTTCTTATGGCTCGTCATTGGCCCTTGGAAATGCTCTGATCCCACCCACCTTCCGGTACCTGCTTATGGTTATTCTACAACAGGGGTTCTCAAAGTCCAGATAAGAACCAAACTGCAAGTTAATCCAGACCTTGCCGATAATCATATTGATTCATAAGGTATGTTAATGTAAAAAGGCTTAACGTGATTTGAAGTAAAAGAAAAATACAACGTAGAACCATCAAATTTACACATAGCTCATCATAACCCCCTCCCCATGACAAAAAAAAATTTACAAGCATTGTGAAGTTCCCATTTTTGTTACATATTGATATCTATCTCGATGGCTAGTTTGTTAATTCATTAAAGTTCATGAAATGCTGTTTTGTTATTGAAAACTTGTTCCGGAGTTTGAACAAAAATCTAATGCGGGCCTTCGATCAAAAAGCCTTCTCAACAACCCAAAATCATAAAGGGAACAGAATCAATAGCTACCTGGTGACGTTTATGTCAAAGATCTGAGGAATCCTGTACTGCTGAAATTCTGGGACGCGGATCACAAAGAAAACCTCAAGTGGTCAAAGCGAAACTGATTCGCCGAACTGAATTTCCTGTTCGTAATTTGCTTCGGGGAAAATCAGGGTGTACAGTACGAAAAGCTTTGGGCTGAATACATCTAACATGCATGACGAAAGACGAAGACCCACAAACACATGTGCAAAGCTGAGAACTGTTTATTTTTTATGGCACGAAATGCTGCCCCCTCACCCAAATCTCATTGCGGTTTGTAGGCTAAAGCATTAGAGCTTAACACTCACAATGGTGTGGGAGAGGTTGCTGTCGATCATGGCGTCTTCCAGAAGCTCGTGATCTGAAATCAGCAGCAAAGCAGTCTTCAGAAGAGTCATTATGTATGAATAATGGACGACGATGTAGATTTTAGGATTAATTCACTGCAAATAGACAATACAAAGAAATCCATAAGGCACGCAGGGAGCAACCTTTAACAACCCATAAGCCTTGGTAGAGAAAACCTTGGACAAACTCCCAGCTGACCTGCGTGTTCAATAGCAGCCTAGCCTTCCTCTCGCAATACTGAATGTTCATTTTTCTAACCTGGAATTAAGATGCTCTTAAATGCACAATGCTAATAAATACAGTGTGCAGTCTTATTAGTATCGATTTACATTACCTGCACCTTCGTTGCATCCATAGACCATTCATAAGCGGCATTTCAGTATATCTTAATATCTCAATATACCTTAAGTTTTAATATGCATTAATAACACACATTGTATGATTAATAATTGTTTGTCATTATCACAATTTTTATTAATGTATATTACAGCTTTTAAGGTATGTTAGCATGTTCAAATATACTTAAAGACTGCTTACGAACATTCAATGAATGTGTTATAATTGCATCATGAAGGTGAACTGAATGTTCTAAGAATCAATGATAAATGAATGTAAAGCAGTTAATTTAAAACATTACTGATATGATATTTAACACCTTGATGATTGAGGCATGGGATCGCTTCAATCAAAAAACAGACATAGCTACTGCTGATATAGTGTATATGATGTTTATGTAATGCTAGTTTTAGCTTTTTATCTGAAAATGGAAACATTCCACAACCCAAAGGTGCGAGAGCCTTGGAAAGATCAAGAACAATTGCTGCCAACGACAAGGCACGGAAAATGTATGCATCTCTGAGAACAATTCCCACAGATCAGAGGACACGCTTTATTTATTATACAGCCTGTCCTAGAATCTATTTCCCTCGACGTTTGGACGGATTTGCTTCAGACATCATCTGTGGCAGTCATTTTCCCTCTAGGATACTAAATATTACCAAGAATCTGGGATTCTGCAGTACAAAAGACTATCAGTACTGCGCCGTGTTCCCACTTTTTGGACAAAGACGAACAGGCAAGGTTTGGTATAGTAATCAGACAGATGGCATGTTGGGATTGATAGTACACAGGATTTTGGACAAATTTCAGTCTGCCGTTTTCCCAGCTAGACCAATCAGCTTCAATCGAAGGTAGAAACAGCTTTGCAACTCAAATTGTCAACGCTGCACGACAGAAAGCGATAGAATGTCTTTCAGCAAAGGATTTGGTCGTCCTGTCACAAAGAGGAAGCCCTTAATCCTCAAGTTCCATATCAGAGATGGATTTATGTTACCACTGAAACACAATGAAATTCATTCTGGTCTGCTTCAGAGATGGGTGTGTTAAGGTGTCGTGCATCCGGACGTTTCTGTAGACGAATCAGCCTCTGGAGGACCATGGGGCCATCTGCCATCCAATCAGAGCCATCCGCCATCCAATCAGAGCCATCCGCCATCCAATCAGAGCCTTTTGCTCTTTGCTATTCATTGATGTTATTTGCGGGCACTTTCATTCACATTACAAATTCAGTCTAATAAAGATCTGAACACGATACGTGAATATTCACATAACATTCGCCTTATTTGGCAAAAGCTTTTGTCTGAAGCAACACACAAGTGAGAATCAGAGAGGAGGAGCTTCTGCCGAACAGGTTTGGAACAGATAACGAATGCCGATGTGAAATTGACTCTGGCCTGCTGTGTGGCTCTGCCTGTGACCAGAAGGGCGTCGGTTCGAATCCCATACATGGCGACGTGGTTTGCCATTGGGCCCATGAGTAAAGCCTTTAAATCCCACTGCCCCAGGGAAATTCTGATCCTTCCGTATGGTCTTTACTTTGGACAAAAGTGCCTTCTTAATATGCTAATGTAATGCTGATCTTAAAGAGTGCAAATCTCAAGATCTCTGCCGTGCATAAAAATTATCCAATTTTACTAGGAATCAGACTCCAAACCAGCTTTTTAACGACCCGGCAGCCCAGTTTATCAAGCTCTGCTCTTCCATGTTACTCACACGTGAGGGTGTTGAAGGCCAGCTCGTAGGCCCAATGTCTGGACGCCTCGTCCTTGGGTAGGGGTGGCTTGATCTTCTCCCCGTAGTCTACCAGCCTGCACACGGATGACATCTCCAAGCGGAAGCTCTGGAAGACGGTGGCTGCCAGGAGGTACACGTGATCCGGGGGCCCAGCCGCCATCCACTGAGGGGCCCCAGCAAGCAGTGTGGAAGGCTTATCTGTGACGGCGTCCGCCTCATCCTGCAGGCTCAGATCTTGGAAGAGTGAGACAGGACAGCCTGCCATCTTCAGTGTCACCATCTTACCAGAGGAGCAGTGTATCCTAAATAACACACCAGCAGTACCAATGATCAGAGTGTGTGTGTGTGTGTGTGTGTGTGTGTGTGTGTGTGACACAGCGTTCAGGCGGTAACACCCCCAAGACCTACTGGCTCTTCTGCCTCCACCACGTCACAACGACCTAAACGAAATCATTCACTGCCAGGCCGTTTTGTTTCGTTCGTTTTTTTTTTCCACTTAGCGTCGCAAATTACCTTTAAATTTTAAACACCCGCGGTTGAAATGACACTGAATCCGCGAAACAAGACAAAGAAGTTGTCCGGTCAGTTTGATTGAAATCTCGGGGAAGGGGGACATACATTCAGCCACTAGCGCCCTATTCAAGTTACAGGAAAGCTAACACCGCCGTCGTTTTTGTTATCTTTAGTTTTCCGAAACAGAAATATGGAGGCCAAGTAAAATGGGGCAGAGAACAGCCAAAGCGAAACACAGCATCTTCTCCGCTTTACGCCGGGGAGGGAGGGTGCGGTAAATGGAAAAGTGGTTGATCGATGTGAAACTGTCGGCTGCGGGGAGGGGGGGAGAAGTGAAGCTTAAATAAAATGAATGGTTAAGAAAGATGATCCTTCACGTGCCCCGGCTTCGCTCATTTGAACCCGCTCCTGTAATCCGCCGTGCGTGCTTGGGTTCTCCTGGTACCAGTTACCCTGACACTGAAATGCATCATTTTGAATAAATAATCAGCTTCCCAGCCCGGGCGGGGGAAGCCCTCAGGCAGGAACCAGCATATTTACATAGTGCCGCTGAACCAGAGCTCCCTGCTGGCTGTCTAACCAGAGGATCCTAACCCTTAAAAGGATCCCAAATGCTGACATAAAGCATCTTGATGAATCAGTCAGCGATAAACGATGCGCTTGTAAAGGCGCATTCAGCGCCCCGATGCATACAGATTACACCCCGCACCACTCGCCACCCCTCTGAATTGAGATTTTACTAGAGCCAGGACAGCTATAAACAATTCACGAAAAGCGCTTTTAAAATATGTTAACGTTAATCCGTTTAGTGCTGTGCCATTGCTTCAGTGAAACTCACAAAGTAACTATAACTATACCGGTATGTATGTTAAAGTCATCTGAAATTGAGTTGTATATGCTGCCACGTGTTTAATTAGCATTTCCGGCTTGTCGGATTATTTTCTACATTAAATGAATATGAAAACAGATCATTTTGTTCCGGTGCGGAAGAGCCTTGTCCATATTTATCTTTATTTGAAGGTCCCTCAGTCCAAGTCTGCCAAATTACTCATTAATCTTTGCTTGAAAGTACATTTTAAAGCATTGGATATAAAGGAGATTTTCCTCAGACCGCGCAGTTTGGGACAGCAGTGTGAGTAAGGCTGTCCCAGAAATTTGCATGCAGTGGTGATTTATTAATTCATTTGTTTGATAAACTAAAAACTCAGATGTTTACTGTACATTAGGGTTTCAAATGCTTCCTGGGCAATCTGTTAATGCGAGGCGTGATGGAAGGCCAAACCCGGTGTTACTTACTGACAAAAAGGGGATTTTATTGATGAATTGAACTCATCAAGCCAGAAACAGGAACCCTGATGTGTCAAACAAAGGCAGGGAGAAAACTGAGACTAACAATGCAAAACTGACCCCCCCCCCCATGGGGGCTAGAAAGAGGAAATGGATGCCTGAGGCCCCAAATTAGGGTTAGGAAACTGAGGCTAGGGTTGGAAAAAGTATGCTATTTTCTGGCAGTGACATGTGATTTTATATCTGAATTCAGGGGCTGAATCCTTTGAAGGACTCGGCCAATGTAGGCGTAACCTTTCATAGGCTGTGTTTTTTGAAGGTCGAACAGAAAGCTTTGTCAAAGGAGAAATTCTGGCCTTACCCTTGGGTCACGAAGGGTCACATTTAAAAAAAAAAAAACTGCACGGAATCCCCAGCGACACGCTGTCACCTAACCGGGAGACGCCCTTTACCTCTGCACAGTGAAACTTGGGTGTTGGAGTGAGAAGGATCCATCAGGTGGATCCTTTCGAGACTCGGCGAAGGAAGGTTCCATTCTTACTGTACGTTGCATTTGAAAATGCTTTAGAAATGGGACACGGCCTTGTTTCGCCGCTGTGACACATTTGGGCTTCGAATGCAGTCTTTGAAAGATGGAAAATGCAGCCCCCCGAATTTGGAACAGTCGTAAATATGTGTAGATGACTGCTAAGAGGTGTTGTGATATGTTACAGTAACTGTGCGTGGGACAATAAGGACGTCTGTGCACAAGTGGTCAGCCGAATACCTTGGAGGCGCGTGCTGACAGACGCAGGCGTAAGCAACGACCCGATGGCCCAAGACGAATCTTGAAACTAAATGTATAAAAACGAAATGCCTTCGATCATAATGCGACGTGGGCATTAATTAAACGCCAAGGTTTTAGCGCGTCCGCTGAATGAGATGCGTCGGTATGTGTTTTAATGTCTTTTTTTTTTTTTTTTTGTAAAAACGGCACAGAATCCCCAGCGACACGCCGCTGTCACCTTCGCAGGTACCGGACAAAGCGCCTGACATTTAATTAGAGGATGGGGGAGCATTCGGAGAGGACGTACCTGCTGAGCTCCATCGAACTGTACGCTTATGTGAGTAAGCTGGCCAGGATATAGAGCCAATTACAGTTTCAGATTCCCAATGTGAGACTCAGAATTGGCGGTAGCTGACAGTTAGAAAAATAACGCAAAAAAAACTGTTTGAAATTCTGCTAAATAAATGTAACTTGTTTTACAGCTCGTGTTTCTGGGATAAACGTCCTGATGTCCACTTTTCCTCTTTATATTTTATAATCCTATGATTAAATGGCACCAGTGAGCAGTGTGGACAGATGAATGCGTCGTGCGACTGACCATGCAGTGGTTTTTCCAGTGCTGTTTATTTGGCGCTTGTTCACAGGGAGCCTACAGCCTGTTCCAGAGAGCACTGGGATGTCAGTCCGTCGCAGGGTTTATAGAGAATATCGGCAAAAACCACAGTGAGAACATCCAAAACATTGAACGGAGAGAGCTGGGGCAGAAACGGGTGAAAGTGCCACCCAGTGAACCACAACCCCAGCCCTGTCAAAGAAGGGTCTCTCTGCAGAGCCGCAGGGCTGCAGTTTTACACCATCCGTTTTACACCATTGATTTCACACCAGCCGTTTCACACCTGCAGTTTAACAATGGCCAAGCCCTATCTTCATAACTAATTTGCTGCAACATGAAAGTATTTATGTTAAAATTGGTTTTCTAAATCATCATGTATTTGTATCATACATGTGACACATCTGATAACTAATCATCAATATTTATCGTTAATGTGTCATTTTTTGCCTTATTACTTTCTGTTTGTAAAGTTGATTGTACTGCTGTGTGTGAACAGAACCATTTCAGTACAGTTTCAGACTGAGAGATTTATCAACAGAGTGTCATATTGTGATTATGGGCCCTATCACCCGCCTGTCTGTGTTAACCCTTGTAAAATGCAGTGTCATTCTCACCAGGAAGAATTACAATTTAATGATCATTGTTAACACACACAGTGCATGACAGCAAATTGTGTCCTCGGCATTTAACCCATATGTGACTTCCGTGACATAGCAGGGGGCAGCTAATTCAGCGCCCGGGGAGCAGTGCTTGGGGACGGTACCTTGCTCAGGGTACCTCAGTGGTGACATGCTGGTGGGGGATTCGAACCTGCAATCTTTGATCTTTTGGGATCCTAGCAGCCTGTCTGAGAGGCTAGGCTTAAGCCAAGTTCATACGTCACTTTTCCATGTGCCGTTAAACCTGCTTATTACCCCTGATGAATCTTGGGTAATTTTGTTAATTCTGTGTGTTACTGTATGTCAGCCTCTAAGGGTGAACTGTAGGGGAAAGGTTTTCTTCCAAGAAACGGGATCACCATAATTCCAAGGATTATTCCGCTTTAATGTTCAGACTAGCTCTGTGAATCGGACCAGTCAATGTTCATCTGTTAAGTCTTTTAAAACAGCTTTATTGGTGTTTCTTGATTAGTGATGGCCATGACCAGCAATCTGTAACTTAGTATAAAGTGCTTTTTGGAACTGTGCATCCAGCCAATTCTAGTGAAATAAATTATGTTCTTTGTCTTGTATTAAAAGCCATGAGGCAGAAATTAAACCGGATACATGGGAGCCCCGGGTCTATGTGCAGGTGACAGGAACCGGAGACGCAGCTGACTGGACGTGGATGGAGAGGAACTGGAGAGGAGCCTTCAGGTTTGCATCGCCTGTGAAATACCTGCGCCACTATGTTAAGGCTGGTCCAGATGCATATTCAATAACCCCCAGTGACTCAAAGACCTTTTATATAAAAATCATTGCTATAATACACCATTAACTTAACCATCATCATCATTACCACCACCATCATCATCATCATCACTGCTTTTCCAGGTGAGGGTGACATTTAGCATCAATAATAAATGAGGGGAAAATTAATAATGCTATATGTATAATAGAAAGATCTATTTAAAAAAAAAATGAAAAGAACTCTAGTAATGCAATATTTAAATTTACTTCCCCCTACAGTATTTGCATGATAGAAAAGGCAGAATTTAAAAAAGGGGGGCGGGAACACGATCACAGCTCATGGCCAGTTAATAAGGAAGCGTCTCTGCAGGCCTGCGTGCTGTGCTTTGCCCACATTGTCAGCAGCTTGGTTAATCGTTAGAAAGTGAATTGACTCATGCAGAAAGTCGGAGCGTTTTTCTACATTTGGCTCTAGTTTGCCCTCTGCTGGCAGGATCCTATTTAGCAGCTAGAATTATCGTCTGCGCTTTTTACAGAATTTTCTTATTTCAGGACATTTTTCTTTCTCTGGTATATACCGTCATATATCATATATATTGATGGCAGTGTTTGTTTCGGGATTGCTTAAGGGACTGTTGCGAGAAATGTACAATAGAATGACTGGGCTTTTAAGATCCAATTAAACAGATAGAGTGTTATTGTGCGACAATTGCGCATCCACTAGAGGGCAATATATACAGGACAAAGACACCATGCATTGGAACTTCAGTATTGACTGCATATAAATTACAGCAACGTGAAGAATAATCGAGCAGCGTCTTGCGGATTGCACAACAGGCTTTGTGGCTGAAATCTACAGTCACTAATCACACAAATCCACAGGCTTGTAATAATAAGCAACTTGCACTGATTTGTTTATTATGCTCCCTGCGTTAATTATGTCCCACATATAAGGGTAAAACTTTTCCTGGCCTTATTATGTCCAGAAAAGTATCCGCAGAAGAATAATTGGCGAATATTGTATTTATCTGCGCGAAAGAGAAAATCGCTTTATACTCTTCACGCCGTTTAGCCTTGTGGCTAAATGTGCGACGGGCCGCCGGTTCGCTTCCAGGCGTGCAGCTCATGGTGTCTGGTGGCTCGTACGTGTCTGGTGGCTCGTACGTGTCTGGTGGCTCGTACGTGTCTGGTGGCTCGTACGTGTCTGGTGGCTCGTACGTGTC
>JAABNY020000050.1:1632602-1644068 GCA_015164015.2 Brevimyrus niger
GGGGGGGGCTCCCTGTCAGGCAGGTGCGGGGGATGGGGGGGGGGGTATCGGATGCAGAGACTGTCTGCTGGCCTTCCATCTGTCCATCATCTGTCCATCATCTGTCCATCATGGCAGCTTCGGCACAGGGGCCAGCATCGCCGCGGAGAACGGAGCGCTGTGGCGTCCTCGCAGAATTAGCGTCCGTACGGAATTAGCAGTTAGCCTCCCCTCACTATATGCACTTTGTTGACTCTGCCACATGGCGGCCATTGACTCGGCCGTGAGCGAAGTCCAGTGCCTCTTCGCCCCGGGCAGAACTTCGCTGGGCGTCTCTCAGTCCTCCGCATCGGCTGATCCTGAATGCCGATAGCGATCGCATCGGGGTGCACCGGGCCGACCGGTTCTGTTCCCTCGTTACCCACTGAGCCACTGAGCAGCATTTCTTGGAAGCGCTGGTGCCACATTCCAGTACCTTCCGGTAAGCTGCGCTTCAGAAAGATGACGCAGGCTAATGCTAATCAAAGGCGGGTGAATCCGTTTTGGCACATTTCTCGGTGAGCTCTATTTTGTAATGTAATGTACGAGCGTTGGGCTGTTTGGTGGTTGTTGAGTCACGGGGCCTCGGGCTCTGTCAGGGTGTCTCACAGTCTGACAGCTGCCTCAGCATGAGTCCAGCAGCCCGCATGCATGCAGGATCAACTCATACTGGCTCAGAGGACGAACTGACAGGGGGAGGCCTTCAGATTTCAGTACCTTGGTGCCTTCAAAGGGCGCCTGTGTGCCCATATGAGACCAATCCATCCCAAACCCCCCACAGGCAGCTCGTACTATTGTTGAACCGGCCAGGCCGGCCCGGGCATCGGCATCTAGTCGGGCCTGGTACCGGCGTTTCCGTGCGGGTGGGGGTGAAGCCGGCCCAGGACAGGAGGGCCAGGGAGCTGTCGACGCACTCCTCCGTTTCCAGAGAAGGAGGCGCGAGAACGAAAGCAGAGGGGGGCGAGAGGGAGGGAGCGCGGCCAAGAACAAGAGGAGCCCAGCTCGGAGGCAGCCATTCATTTGCGTGGCGGAGCGACACGGCAGGCGTTCAGCTCAGCCACAGGTATCCAGCTCTGCTGGTTTGACTCTTCTGACCTCATACAGTAGCTCTGTTAGGGAATCAACTGTCTGAATCCTACTGGAAAAATCTCAAAGGCTCAGACTAGAGAAGCATGTGACGTATCATGTGACTCACCAACACGCACAAATTCCAGTGACATAGTCGGTTCCAGGAAGTTCCTTGTGGCTCGTTGCACCTGCTGAGTGTCTATTGGAGCTTCTCCGGCCAATGAGGCGAGCATTCCTGCGGCCTGGAGCCTAATGGGAGGCCAAGGCTGACGGCACGGGTGCCTTTTTTTTCCACGTCCTCGGAACGGCAGTGCAAACCAGTTAGAAACCTCATACCTGGGCTCCAAAACAGGAACACTATTCATCTGAGGGAGACGGAGTGGAGGGGGAGGGGGAGGTTGAGGCTTGGACGGGCCGGGGGGTCCACACTGCCTGTAACTCTTTTATGGCTAAAAGAGGCTTTCGCTCAACCTGTTTAATTAAGAGAGACTTATTAGGTTGAAGCCAGCTTAGTCCAAGCGAGCATTTATGAAGGGCACCTTGGAGGGTCGCGGTGCCGGCTATGGTCCCCGATTACGGCCTCCCACTAGGGACAGGACCCCCCCCCCCCAGCTCCGTGGTGACCTGATGGTTTCCCGGCGGACTGGCTGTCCGCTGAGGCTGCTGACTGACGCTGCCGCAGTCTCTCACCTCATAGCTCGAGCCCGTGACCTCTGAATGCACCTTGCAGTCCTGGCTGTCCAACCAGCATTGAGATCAGCAAGCTAGGCGGCTAGGTCGGCCATTTCTCGGGCCAGTAACTCGCTCCCCAGAAATGGGAAGAACCAAACGCAAATTCATGGCGTGGCATGGATTACAGAGCAGTGATTCGGTCGGGGGTCCAGTTGCCTGGGACAGAAGGGGGTTCTCCCCCCCCCCCCCCCCCCCAGTTTTACAGTACCTCTCTTCACATACCTGCAAACAAAGGGGTCCTTGTAGGAAAAGGGGTGGGCAGATTCGGGGTTGACACAGAGACATGGGGGTCCTGCGTGTACTGCCTGAGGAGGACACCGTTCAGAGTGTTCCTCTCGGCGCTAAAATGTCCAGGCCTGCAATAAATTGCCGTCATAATTTCAGCATCGGTGAACATTTCAGCGTCAGTCAGTATTTTTTCCACCGGCCACCTCGACGACAAACATTTCAGTGTCCGTCAGTCATCATTTAAACGTCAGTCATGATTTCAGCGTCAGTTAGCATTTCAGTGTTATCAGTCATGATTCCAACAATCAGCTATTATTTTGTGTTTGTGTTCGTCAGTCATTTCATTGTCCTCGTATGACGCCTTTGTTGTCGGAAGGCAGGGGAAACCCTACACAGAATGCAGTCTGTCGCAGGCCACATACTCACCCGCCGTGGACAATTCAGAGGCACCAGTTCATTTAAGTCTCCTTTGGATAGTATGAGGAAGTACGTTAAGAACACAAACAGCCAACAAAAGAGAAACGCGATCGGAAGCCTGCGTCTCATCTGTGACATTAGACGGGTGCCTCACCGCCAAACTCAGCCACTGCATGGGGACCGAGAACAGGCTGGCAAGCATTTATTTCGCCCGAGTTTCCGGGTTTACATCCGGAACACTCGCAGAATAAGCGAAAAACAGGTTTTTCCAAAACGCGGAAAGGTAAGATGTCGATAATCAGGTGCATGCCTGCTGGGTATTGTGTCGGAAAGGTCTCACAAGCTGGCTTTGAAACATTATAGAGCCGTACTGCTGCCAGCTGCCATCATCTCCGCTAATTTGACTCGTTGTACGAAGCTTTTGTTTGCAGTTTAGGGTAGCAGTCTGGCAACTGACTGTCCTCTGTAGTCGAAGGCCTGAATTGAAAGTCGCAATGCTGCCTTCGCGTTATCCAGCATGCAGAATGAGAGGTGTGTAAGTATACCTTCCTTAAATAATAAAGCGGCGTAACTTGACACGTAAGGTGATATCGGCCTAACTGCGAAGTACTTGAAAAAACATAACCCAGCCTCTAATGATTTGACAAGTAGGAACGTATTAGAGGTGAGAAGGCATCCACGTTTCAGTTGTGCCTCAAACAGGAAATTGTAACACGGAAAACGGGCAAAACAGGATTAGGATAAATTAGGCATATCGAGAACTTGGAGCCGCAAGATTGTGGGGGGGGGGGGGTGTCTTGGGATGACGTAGCATTATGTTTCTCATGGAGGGCTTAAACAGGTAGAGTGTCATGGAGGCAGGCGTTATCTAGTGAAGATGGGCTGGGACGAGCCCGGTGGACTGTCGCCACCCTGCATCCAGACAGGTACGGCCTGTTCCTGTTGTTTGTCCTTTCCTGACGTAGATCTTAATCTCCCGTACACGCTCCGTGTCCCGCAGAACTTATCGAGCTGCTCCCTTTCGAAAACGCACCCCTTCCCACCTGGGAATGGTTTGCCCCGCCCTCCCTCCCCCTTCATGACCTTGGCCCTACATTCAGAGGATAAATCCTGGGTCTTGGTGATGTACGGTCAGCTGGCCGGCTGCTGCTGTCCAGATTGTGTGACGATGAATCAAAGATTGGGCGTCATTATCAGGTGACGACCTCTAGTTCCAGAAAGGAGGAAGCAGAGGCGAATGTTATTAATAGAGCTGAAGGTCATGGGGTTGGATAAGATGTTCGCTGTACTATTTAAACCCCAGGGAGGTGTCCTGAAGGAAGTAGCAGTTGGTGTAGGATTTGTAAGATGTGTTTTCAGCTAAACCAGAGCAGAGACTGAATTATGGGAATGCCACGTCAACTCTTTCTTTTCTGGCAGAGAGAAAGTTATACCTCCGTTCCTGCCGCACTTCGGCACGGCAACCGTGTCTGAGGAATGTCTCTCTCCACAGAGACTCGACAGTCAGCAGTACCAGCATATCGGCGGAGGTGCGTGGCCCTCTGTGCCTCTGACTGGAAGCCTGCTGCCAGTGGGCCCCTGAGTGGGCCCCTGAGTGGGCCCCTGAGTGGGCCCCTGAGCCCTAAGCACCAGGGGGTGCTGTGCAGTGGCTGATACCGTGTCTGCATGAGTGCGTGTGTCTGCGTGAGTGCGCGTGTCTGCGTGAGTGCGCGTGTCTGCGTGAGTGTGCGTGTCTGCGTGAGTGTGTGTGGTCAGGCGTTCCCACCTCTGCAGCACAAATACGTGGGCGGCCGTCTCTCCACACTCAGTGTCGTCTCCTGCCGCTGGAAAACGCACAGCTGGATGCAACAGACTATTGTGAAAAACGTCTTTTGACAGATAATTATAAGTTATAATATAAAGCGGAAGGTTTCTATTGAACAACCTTGGTTGCTCTTCTTTGGGAGTTGGTATTACGGCTTGGAAACTTGCTCGGCGTAAAAGACAAGGTCTCCGATTCGCCGCCTTATCTTCAGTTATTGTTAACGCGGCAGAAATTCCCCGTGTACAGAATCTACTGAACGTGTTTGACCCCTGACCCCTGTGGGCCCCGAATAGCGTATTCCCCGAATTCTCCCTGATATGGCGAGATCGGTAACACTTTTGGGGTCCCTGACTGTCCTAACAAAAGAGCACAACTCATCCGTTGTCAGCATCTAACTTACCGGTGACTCCATGTCACTAGGATGCCATGGCAACTGTTGCTTAGCAGCCCCGATATGATAATCCTATTATATCCATGCTGTGCTCAGGATTGACAGTTAAATATATTTATTGTTTCAGTCGTGTGGGGGGTGCAGCGGCTGGTACGGTTGCCACACTCCCCTCCAGGCCTGGTTTCAGTTCCCTGGGTCTGTGTGTGTGGAATTTGCATGCTCTCCCGTTGTGGGGGGGTTCCTCCTGACTCTCCAGTCCCAAAAAAAAAAACAGGCTAACGTGAACTGGAGTTGCCCAGGTGTCTGTACAATGTGAATGGTGTGTTTGCCAAGAAATGGCTCTCAGTGTTAAATGAAAGCAGCTGATGGTTTAAAAAAAAAATCTTACAGCTGATCATAACAGACAGCTGACAAGAGCAGCTTCGGAAAAGCAGCACTTTTCAGGATAATATCTCTTTCAGTTCCTTTTTTGGAGTATATGAGCTGCTAGTGTGTACTTCAGAACTCCTCATTGGCTGTCTCCTGTGAGTTTTTCTTTGTGCCGCCCTGTGATTGGCCATCGCTGTGTCATGGGGTCCCTCCAATTCCTTGTCGCCGCCCAGGTCCTCACCTTCACCTGCCCTTCACGCTCAGGGAAAATCAAGGGACCACTTTCAATGCTTCTTTGTTGTTTGCGTATTTATCACTTCCTTCTTCTGGGGCGGGGATGGGGTGTGTGTGTGTGTGTGTGTGTGTGTGTGTGTGTGTGTGTGTGTGTGTGTGTGTCCGGGGCGAGGGGGGGTGGTTTGTTCCTTCGGTTTGTTGTCAAATCCCAGCCCCCTGTTTTGGGTACGACTTTAGCCCCGGAACCTCCAACGCTTAAACCGTTTTTGGAGATGCTGCACTCCGTGTCAGGAGCGAAAAACGACAGCTGGAATTTCTGGTTCTGTCCATGGCGCCTACCTGCATGGTGACGGCCAGCCGCACGCCCTACCGCATACCGTGACCCTGCTTTCAATCCTGCACTATCAGCACACCATGCGACACTGCGGACTTTTATTGCGAGCCGGCGACGCTGGGTGGACTCTGTCCCCTCTCGCTACGTGAGGCGCCTCGTAGCCCGTTAGATGTTTCTTCTCAAACATCTCACCGTGCATCGAATGAAGCCCAGGGTCTGAAAACAGAATCAGCCATCTATATGGCGCCCCCTGCCAAATATAGGATCTGAGCCAGCAACCTTCCACTCACAGGCTCAGAGGCCCCTCCCAGCAAAGGGAGCAAAACTGTCTGGGGGGGGGTGGTCAGAAACACCGGTATAGCAAATCTCCTACAGCCACTTCCCCCTCCCTTGTCGATACAGCAGGACTGAGAAGGTTTCATTCCGAGTTTAAGTGCAATTTTAATGTGTGTTTCTGGGTTTTAAGTGCCGCGTCGAGTCGGTTTTCTCTACGCAGTGAGAGCCGGACTCGTCACCCTGTGAAACAGCTGAGCAATGAAAGTGTGCCGTGGGGCTCAGAACGAATGGAGCTATGGGAGAGAACTCCAGCTGATCCCCAGCAGGCCCGTCTTAAAACCTCACACTCACATTGCAAGGTGAACAGTGTGAACAGACACAGCCTTGGACGTGGGCTGCATATTAGCTCTTGGCTAAATTCCCACACCCCGGCTCAGTCCTGGTGCCGCCCACTCTGGGCAATATCGATTCCATGTTCCCGTCCTCCTCGCCTGCAATCATACTCCCCCCGAGGGAGACAGCAGCAATGAGCGCAGCTGGACACTTTGTTGCCGGCGGTCAGTGGTTTACCGAACGAGGGGAAAAAAAAATCTCCCGTCAGCGATGTCCTCGACACAAACGTCACCGTCACCACCGCGGTGACGCAGCCGATGCCGTTTTGCATTGTTGCGCACAAAACGGCAACCGCGAGCGGTATGGGGTGGCTCAGGTGTTTTACCCACAAGCCCCTGCCCGGCGTGGCGCCGCGCCACGCACTCTCAACGACGCCCTGCGGGTGGCGCTCGCGTGACAGCGGCAGGGGACGGTCACTGAAACAGCGTGGGATGCTGAGGCCCGGGGCAGGCACCTGGGAGACGTCTGGAGGTTCCAGATGGTCGAAAGGGGCGGGGGGGGGGAATTAAACAAGAATGATATTGAGAGTGCGGCTGGCGCAATGTCGGGGACCGAGAATGTAGCCTAAATATCGAAGCCAAAATAGAGCGGAAAGCTTTGACTATCCGCTAAGAATAATTAGCATAGGTGCCGAGCCGCACATGATATGATGGACGGACGGCTTTTAGCGAGAGGGACAAGACCTTGGAGAGAAAATCAACTCTGATGTATCCGTCCTAAGAACAGGAAGCCTTACGAAGAAAGATAAATCATGCGGCGGTTTTAGCTATTGATAGGGCATTAGGAGGATAACTGTTAGGTGTTAAATGTAAAGGGCATCATGAGAAATTTTACGGAGAATCTGTGACACAAATACTTCCCATTCACATTGCTGCATTTCTTCGTTTTATGCAATGGGCCAAATGTCACAGTAACAACGCGTTGTTGGTGCTAAAGGTTCCCCGAAAAGAGACTGGATAAGGGATCACTGCTAGAGAGACTGAAAAGTTTTATAGATGCAACTGAACCAACTAGAGAAATAATAGAAATATAATCCATGCTCCCATTTCGTGAAGAACACATTCATAGAGGTGCTTTCAGTCGGTGTTACAGGAGGTAACTCGTCATATCAGCATAGTTCGTACACTTTTATCGGAAAGACCTTTAGTTTGTTTTTGAATCTGAAGCTTTGGCCAACACATGACTCTGAGCCAATGAAAAAACAGTTTCTAGGGCATTTCCCAACGCGTGACCTTAGCCAATGGAAAACCAGTTTCTAGGGCATTTCCTCAAACATGATTCGGAGCCGATGAGAAAGTAGGCCCTGTGGCCAGAGTCCTCCAATAACCGTCTCACAAGTTAGTTTTCCAATCAGAACTGGGGGGTCCGACCTGCCAGCGCTGTCATGTGGTAAGGAGGGTGAAATTCTGTCGAATTAGGGCCTCGGTTGAAAGGACAAACACTGGCTGTCATCTGGGATCAAGCGATACTTGAGTGGTACCTTCTCTCAAAGAACATGTTAGTCTGTGGACCTTGTGGCCTTTGGGCTGGTGTTGGCTGTACTTCATAATACCCTGATGCACATTGTCATGCCGAGGTGACAGATGGCGGACACGGTCCTGCTCAGGACCTGCAGGTTGGTGGCTTAAGTGTGGGACTGTGATGTCCAGCACGGTGGTTTGTCTGAATCCCCTCAGTGAAATGGCCACATGAGCAACAGGTGAAATTGTAGGTCCTCTCTGACAAAAACACACACACACACACACACGTGTTGTATATGCTCATAAAAAGTCACCTTGTACTTAAGGAAGCCCTTAAAGCGTCGTCTTGGTGAATCATTTACGGAGTGTCAGCTCGCAGAATGTCTTGGTCGTTTGAGCTTGTGCTGTAGGTGAAACTCCCAGCAGACACCAGATGATTTCCTCCTGAGAAGACATCCGCGTGCGCTTTTTCAAAGCACTCCGAGCTTTTGCAATAACTGTTTAAGCAAAGACGCCCATAGAGAGTGGATATTTATTGTGTTGCGAAATGGCTGAGCTTTCGGGATTACCTCTGGAAGTCCCCTTGTATTTCCATTCAGTGTTTCTCATTTGTTTTAGAAAGTACCTTTGCTAAAACTGCTATCTAAACAGCAGGGTGCAGTTTGCTGTAACGCGTATGGTGTCCCAGACCGAATCTTATATGTTTATAAAACTTTTCAGCTCCACGTGCATTTCTATTTATTTGTCTTATCTTGTGACATCTTCAGTGTCACTCCAGGTGCAGTCTACTGCCAGACAGAGTATGGTTTGATCAGATATTACCAAAGTTCCCAACTGAAAATCGCAGTTGTATTGGTTTGAAGACACGGAGTTCCTTATGATGATCAAGGTGACGAGTTGTGATTTTATACAGGCCAACCAGCTCATCTTCTTAAGGTTGAATCAAAGGTGCTGTTTGACGGGTACAGCTGTAACCCCCAATCAATCCCATCAGCCACCAAAGAGGCACATTTTTCAGAGGAGAGGTAAGGGTTAGAGGTAGCTGCCCTTAATGTTTATGGTCATAATCTGTTACAGATGAGTAAATTAAAATCATTTCCATTAAAGAGGCAGTGTTTGATTTGGCTGTGTGGGAAGAATGCATTATGGGTAAGCTACCTGTTTAATACTGAGGCACAATCTTAAGGAGCAAAGGGGTAGATGCATCTGGTGGTTTGACTCATAAATGTATTATGAGCATGAGCGGCAACAGGATGAACAGAACTGCTGTGCATTTTTTTGTAAGACCCTAGGAAGCACTTCAAAGGCTTCAGGTATGCGCTCAGTAGCTAAACCTCACCGAATGTGCAGACGGCTCTTAAATGTGACCCTGCCACCTCCGTCAATGAACAACTTCCGCCCACCCCCGAGGCATCCATCACCCACAGCAAACCGCAGAACTTTGGTCTTGCTCTCTCAGTCAAGGAGATGGAGGGAGAAGAGGAGAAGGGGGGTTACCTCCCCGAAGCGGCCCCGCCTCCCCAGGCGTTGTGTAAACAAGAAAGTACCTTTAGCACCTCCGATTGTGCTGCCTGTGCCATATGCTAGGAGGAGGAGCGGCCGCGGAGGAGGTCGAGCTGGGAGCGGTGGGAGAGAGCCAGTAGGGTCGACCGGCTATCCAGCCTCCCAGAGCGCTACTGAGGGAGTGAGGTACAGGGAGGACGGCTTACTGGTGAGTGGGGTGCTCTCCTCGTGGATTACGAGTTTCACGCGGGTTAGGGTTTGATGAACGTGTCCTTCTGACTTCCTCGACACTACCTGGGCTGAAAGGGTTCCCCGGTGCTGGGAAGCCTCTCTGAAGTAATGGAGCATCTGGGTCACTGGTGTGGGTCGGCTGTGGGAGAACCTCCTTGGAGCTCCATTTAGGAGATCAAATGTGACTGAGGCCTGAGATCTTCCCCACAGGCAGAATGGGGAGGCGGCTCGTCTAGGAAAGGCTAAGACTGTTGCGTCGCCAGAGTTCAGCGGCAGGGAATGCAGGACGCCATGGTGGACACGTCTCGGCTCATTAAACGGCTTGCTGTTGCCAGTAAACAAACCGGAATAAACCACAGGGCTGCGCGGATGCAATGGGGACTGCTGGACTGCTGAAGTCGGATGTGTCCTCTTTCAAAAAGCACTTGGCATACCATGGTGTGAAATGTTCAAGGGGCCGAGCAACTCTGCCCTTCCTGGGCAGTCTGTATCGCTGAAACCGTGTAGCGTATAGCGTAGCATAGTAGCATAGCCTATTAGCATAGCATATTAGCGTAGCATATTGTATGTTAATTTGAAATCAATAGACAATCACTGGGCACTGACACCATTGTTCGCCTTGCGCTCTTGCTCGGCCTACTGCTACCTTGACTTAATTTGGTGCGGTGGGCAGAATGCCGCTTTGCCACGTTCTCACCTTAATATTTGCGGTAAGGGCGAACCCTACGCCTCTGTTTGTATTGTGTAGAACATTTACATGGAGGCTTGACACGTCTGATTAAAGGGTGCCAAACAACAGGATTTCTGTTCTAAAAGAGCGAGAGAGATCCAGAATGACAAGGACGCTTTGTCCTTGTTTAACTGCGGCCGCTCGAGGAATGATTCACCGTCGTAATGTAAGACTGTAATGTACACTAAAACCGTGCGTTAGGCTTCTCCTTAATGGAAGGCTTATCTCAAGATTTTGGTCGCCTGTGATCGGGAGAGTAGGTTTTGTAGGTTTAACTCGCAGTATCAAGTAGGTCAAGTGCCCAGCATGCATTTCTGCACCAGGGGTTTGGTTAAACACGAAGCCGCATTCAGATGCAGGCTGGCAGTGCCGGCTGACCCGAGGGGTCGGTTGTGTGTCCGCCGACTCATCCAGGGGGTGTTCCGCGGGGGCGACAGCTGCCGTCAGTGTCAACCTGGGGGTCTGTGCTTCAGTGCGAAGGGGGTAACCTGGGGCCTGCTCATTGAGGGTGCACACCTTATCTGACGTACAGCATCAACGGTGAACACTTAGCGCGGAGCCTTCAAGGAATGAATCATGTCTCATTTGACCTTTAATTGCATACTAGGTCCTGTATGTCACCTATATTTAAGTGTGTGTATTTGAAGGTCTGGAGAAAGAGATTAGACTGGGTCCCGCTTTCTAAGTGTCTCTTAAAAACACTGTGTAATTCCTTAGCTCCCCCCAAGAAAATGTTTTATATAGTAAATTTTGCTAAACACCATAAGCTAAAGGACAGAGATAAGGCTGTGTGAATGTTTGCTACGTATATATTCACTGGCAGCTAAGTTTAGTTCGAGGTATTTACTCTAAGGGGAGTGGATTTCGAGAAGGATAATTATGTCATTGTTATATTATGATATAAGAATGAAAAGGGCTTGGCTTGACAGTGGAACAAAAGAACAGCAGGTGGGGAAGGTTACAGGTATCTGCCGGCGCACACCACTGCACCCGAGGACGTCAGTCCCTGCAGCTGGAGAGCCCTAGAGCAGGGAAGCATTTCCAGTGGGAGACTGCAAGGAGCAGGAACCAGCGAGGCAGTAACTGTGCACTGTGACTGCTGAGAAATTGGAGTCCTTCAGTCTGGACAGATTGGAAATAGAATACAGAGTCTTTTCAGGTCTTGTGAAAGATGTGGCATCTTATATTCTCATGTATATGAAGATAGATAGATAGATTAGATAGATAGATAGATAGATAGATAGATAGATAGATAGATAGATAGATAGATAGATAGAT
>JAABNY020000050.1:1686445-1700016 GCA_015164015.2 Brevimyrus niger
GAATCAGTCATTATTAAACTAACTACCTGGGAGAACTGAAAACACGGCCTGGATTTGGAATCGAGGTCCAGATTTGAGGAGCCCTGTACTAGACACTTGGCTCCTGGCTGCAATGATATATACATCAAACGGAACACGATACAAAGAAGACAATACAAAACCCTGTGAAAGTAGGACTTTAAAGAACCGATTTTATTACAGCAGACATTTTGACGCGATTATATTGCCAAACCTACTTGTGGTCCCTGAACATGTCCTTGAGAAAGTGCCGGTCAATCGCAGGGAACATGCTGTAAAGCTGCTTCTCCTTCAGCAGGGCGGCGCCGTCTCTCTTGCCCAGCTCCACGCGCTTTGATCGGAACTACAGAGGCCAACGAGAGCATATTTCTCTACTGACACAGCACAGGACTACAGCCCCTCCTACAAGATTAAGTTTCGCGTCGTTCCTACCACGCCCCATCACCAGCCTACCTTTTCCAGGTTGTGCTGCAACGCCTCTTCCTCAGACATGATGTCTCGCAGGGACGCGTGGCTCAGAGGGGCATTCCAATGGTCCATGAAGGGCAGATTTTCCAAAGTGTCTGGCTGACGGAGGGACGGCAAGCCATCTGGCCCAAAAAACTGCAGTTCTCCCAAGGGAACGGAACCTGGAAAACATTTCCATTAAAATGTGGGGTACAGCAAACAGACAAATTAATCAAGTTAAGATTAAGCTGGTGGTGAACAGTATGCTTTCAAAATACAGTTAAAACGAAAGGTCAACAGGTCATTCATAAACAGATTTTTTTTTTACACCGGCATGCAAGCAAGATGCTGTATTCACCTTCCTGCAGAAACTGATAGAAAAGTGCTTCCTGCCGGTGCCGTTCCTGTGAACACAACAATTCGTACTCTGAAGAGACAAAAATACCCCACCGTTGTCGTAACGCCCACACGCCAATATTTACAGACCTGGATGGTGTCCTTCCACTTCTGGTGGAGAAGTCGGGCCAGGTTCAGATCGATCTGTACCGCACAGTCCTCGGGGGTCAAAGCACCTGAGGACAGCAAAATAAGGACACCGTCTAAGTGCTGACTGCATGGTAAAAGTGGACCTTCTGAAAGAATTTAACATTTCCAGCGTCTTGCTCCTTCGTTACCTGGATCGATGCCCACAGGTCCAAAGAGCTCACTGAGCTGCAAGGCAAGTTCTGTGGGTAGCTTGAGCTCCAAGGACTGAATATCCACTGGCATGCACTGCTCCTTGGCAGGCCGATCTCGCTGGTTTTCCATTTTCAGCTTCTCCTTCGAGTCGTCCTCCTCTTTCTTGTTTAGCTCTTCAAACTGTCCCAGACCAACAGTCTCCTCAACCTGGACGTCATCTGTTGCAACATTACTCTCATATTCAACTCCCCAAGAGCCTGCCTGCTCCTCTGGTTTCTGTGATGCAGGTGCTGCAACAGCTTCATTGAGCTGGTCCTCGCTAAGCCCTTTCAGATCTCCCAAAAGGACTTCTGCTTGTCTAGGACCCATAGATGGAGGCATGATGATGTTCAGTGAGGGACAATGAGCCAATGGTGCCTCTGGTACCGAAATACAATTAATGGGTCCCTCTTTGGATACTGGTTCGATGGTTCCAAGACAGCTCTCCGATATCAGCATGTCGCTCTGCGTACTTAACTGCTCAGCATCAGCACTGTAGTCTACTTCCTCCTTAGAAGGTATAGCCAGCATCTGAAGGTCAGCATCCAGTGTTGGATTTTGGACCTCTGAGCAACTGAGGGAAGCAGACTGCACAGCACTTAAGACCGGAGCATCTGTACAAGAGGGTTCAACAGCCGCATACGAACTATCCCCAGCGGGCCGACAGACAATATCTAGCCCTAGAGCATCTTCATTCTCATCATCTTTGAACAGCTGCTCACCAGAGTCCAAGAGTAGGTTGGTGGTCCACTCCATGTCGTGGTGACATTTCTCATACAGGTCCTCCAAAGTATCAAAGGAGACTAGCTTGAAGTGTCGGCTGAGGATCTGCAAGTCCTGGAGCTTATTGTTGCCGCTGCTTAGCTCCTGTTCCTCTACCTGAGCACCCTTGTCATGCACCACACGGTAGGGCACATCCGGGCTGTCGGAACACTCTGGGTCTCTGGCTGGCTTGGGAAGAAAGCGGGCGGAATCTCCTTTCATCACCTTCACCCCAAGGCCATCGGTGTTGGTCTGACACTGTCGGTCAAGCCTCCAAAGCAGAGCAAAATCCTGGGGGTTAGTCTGCGTAGCAGAGTAGGTCCAGATGCTGCTAGATGATGGCCGTCCTGGGAGTGCCGCACATAAGGAAGTCGACGGAGACGACTCCGGCGGGACCAGGGGTGCACAGGAGCTATTGTTAGAGAACGTGAGGGCTAGCTTGCAGTGCTTCCCCGACCTCCGGTTTTGCCTGAGCTTACGCTCCTGACTACCCTTGGGTGAAGAAACGGTTGGGCTGCCTTCCGTCTCTGCTGCCGACGTAGCACCAGGAGTTACAGGCTTCCCAACGGTGCCCCCAGAAGGACTTTGAAGTTCTTCCAATTTTTCACTCTGAAACTCCTTGCTTATCCCAGTTGAGCAACTGCTATCTTCCCTGGTCAAAGACGGTCCGTCGTTTTCCTCTACTGTGGCACAAGCGGCGGTAACACTTTCTCCTGCTGCTAGGCACTGTGGTACCATGCTTTCAGCCATGGCCTCGCCATCTGTCCAGTCTGCCACACAATCTATCAGCTCAGGCTTGCTCTCCCTGCCTAATCCCTGGCTTCCCTCTTTGCCGGGCAAGAATGAATTCAAGGCCTCTTCTACACCAGAGCCAGCTTCAAGAGTCAAGTCCTCAAAACTTGAGTGCACCGCAGAACCAACCAGAGAGCTTCCACGGGAGTCCACGGGGGGATTTACACATTTTCCAGGAGAATCAACCCCGACTTGTAGCATGTCTAGCAGTTTCTGAAGCTCTACCATTTGTGAACCAGTGTCCCCACCCGAACCGTCACTGCGGCTCCCCGCCAGCTCCACCTGACCGTCCTCCTCCAGAAGCAACCCGTCCTCTTTTTCCCTTGTCCTCTGCTCCCTCTGCTTCTGAGCCTCCAAGGGCCAGTCACCCAAAAAATCCATCAACTCTGGTTGTGTCTCGTCGACAACCACAATGTCAGAGTCTTCACTTCTCGTGTCCCCTACACTGACGCACTCCAGTTGGAGAGCGGCTTGGTCCTGCAGGACATCATTAGTACCGTCCGCCTGCATGACGGAGCCCCTGCCACGCTTTACTCTTTGGCTAATTGACTCAAAAAAGGCCACCGGTTTCTCATTCTCTCGATCCTCTTGGCCAGTCTCTGGGGTCCACCCTGAGGCCAAGTTCTGGCTTCCTCCCAAAGTACCCGAGCAGCCGTCCGGGTCCCAGTCTGTAGCCCACGGCTCTTGCAGCTCAGCACTGTGCACCTCTGGAGCTTCACTCCCGTGGGAATCCCGCCCTTCCACCAACAGAGGCTCACTGGCAGTATGGCTGCCTTCACAAAATCCAACGTCGCTACTGCTGGTCTCATCTCTTGTGGAACTCCCACCAACTGAAGACACGTCTGGCAAGGAGGAGAAGAGCTGGAAGTTTTCCTTCATTGACCCTAGGTTCAGGTAGGGCTCCTCCACAAGGTCTGGTTTCACGTCAGATGAAGATGGCCTGCACAAAGGCACGAATAAAGCAATCAGCCTGCTACTAATCTAGTCCTCCTACGCAGACACTTTTCAAAACAAGTCCTCAACCAATATGCCTGATGGCCACATGGATGAACAACATTAATTTCAGAGGTATAACAGCGGAGGGCTCACTGTGACAGGCTGCTCTCTTCGTGGGGAAGCTTTGCACTACTGCTACCTGGTACCGGAGACTTTATCCCAAAAGAACGCATGATGGAGTCCACAGAGACATGGCGTTCATAGTGATCCAGCATGTACCTGATCTTCTCTTTTCTCACCCCGTGCTTATTGCGTCTACAGAAAACAACACGTGAAGCGTCACCATCAAGGAAGGCTTCTGAAATTAGTCATCACTAATACACAGTACCTCCTCTTTCCCACAGACTTAAAAAAAAACATAATATAAATTTGATGTGTGCCAAAAGGAACTAGCCTCTGCCAAGCTGAAGGTCTAAACAGCTAAAGTCTGCGTGGCAACACCAAGTATAACTCCACATGGAGAAATGTCTCACGTACGACATACCTCTCCAGCTCTCTCGGTTTGAATTTCCACCAGGTATCAGGCTCACGAAACATGACCTTGAAGTTATGCTGAAGAGCCTGCAAATTTATTTCAAGATTTTATGTAAATAAGCATGGTGTATTGGGTTCAAGGAGGAAATTCCGTAACAGGTGGCAGAGCGAGAAGTTCAGATGGGCTCTTATGACCATAATGGCCTAGCTGAGGCAAACCTGCTTGGGCCTGAGGAGATGCGTCCAACGGAGTCACGACAAACCTACCAGACTCACGTAGGGTTTCATCTCCCAGCCCTGCATGTTGGTGTTGTCGATGATAATGGGAGACAATCCCTTTTCAAAACTCGCCTTGGCTACGAGGCAGAAGAAACCAACAAGAGAGAGAATCATAGATATTTCATACTTACAAAGCCACAATAATGTTGCTAGGTTAATCTCCCTTTAGCAGAATAGTTACAGTACTGTTTATTGGGAAGCAACAAAACAAACGAAAGAATATAGACAGGGGTGTGCCTAGACATCCCCACCCCCCTGACAAAATGTCTCCTTGGGCCCACTGCTTAGGATGGCACTTTCAAGATTCAAGAACTTTATTTGTCACATGCGTTATTATACAAGTATAACACACAGTGAAAAGCAAACCTGAGCCACATTTCACATTCACAGGTCAAATTTAAGTCACTCAATTGTTTTTGCGGAGCAGGGGGGTTTCTGGGGCCCCTACGAGGGGCTGCCCCCCCCCCCCCCCGAATTTGTCATGATGTCCTTGCAAGCAAGTACACAAGCGTTTCATACGAGTCTTCTTACTTCTAAATTTTGCGCACAAAACACCCCAAAGTCGATCACAATAGCCATACCTTGGTTATGATTCCATTCATGTGCTTCCGCAAGTTCCGAAGGGTCGTAATGGTAGAATCCATCATGACGGAAGTAGTCATCAGTACTTAACACCACACCACCAGGGTTCTCTTGCAGAATGTTCCTGGACACAATGACAAACAGATTAGTCCATAGGACTGCATGACATATCGTGATATATTCTCGATAATATGGCGCATGCGCAATAATCTCCAGGGCTTGAGCAACCTGTATAAATTCTGCATATCCTTTACGTTTAATAAAATCAGCCAGCAGAAGACGCCACATGCTACCGTTTTGGTAAAGCATGGAATAGATAAACACGGAGGTGGCAGTAAATAAAGGGACAACTCGACAGGCACACCGTTTTTTTTCCAAAGAGGAGATATTGTTGAAGGTAAAAAGGCGACAATGGTGTGGTGGTACTTTTTGCAGTTTAATGTCCGATACGATATGCAAAATTTATACAGATTAGCTTTTTAACTGATTTAACTTTTGGGCATCAGAACACACGTCATTAAAATTTTAGGCGTACTACTAATGTACTTACCAAATTGTGGACATAAGTAAACATCCATATAGTACCGAAAAACTGGCGTCTGGGCAAATGTTTACAGCAGTCATCTAAAGCCCTACTGATTATTGCACATTTGCATATAATTGCAATGTGACATTGAGCAGCACTGTTGGTCATTAAAGAGGGTTGGCATCTTTACAATCAGAGAGTGGGAACAAGTCTGACTTGGGTCACATCCTGACAGCTTCAGTACCTGGCCAGTGTCGATTTTCCAGACCCTGGGGCCCCTCTCAACAGGACCAGCAAGCGGCCAATCAAACGGTTCGATCGGACCTGCGGTAGAGGTTTGGGGGCCGTAGGCATGGTCCAGGATTTTGGTACGGTGGCTGCAGGCTTCATGGGTGGCTGCTGGGCAAAGCCGTGGCCCAACCAGTAGGAGGCGCCCTGGCGATTCCAAGGCCCCGGATTCACCACCGGGACGACAAAAGGTGGGGTGACGGTTTGAGGCGTTATGCCGCTGGGGTCTGGTTTTGCGTGCTGCACCCCTGCAGAGGTTGCGGCGTGCGGGCCCTTCCGATAGGCCTGAAAAGCAGAGGGGTGGTCAGGTCCCGCCCGAGAGGACTTGCTGCTTGTAGGCTCAGAGGTCAGATGGCTAAAGTCCAATATTCTCAGAGGCTCTTTGGAACCTGCTGTTCCTATAACACTGAGGCCACTCAGAGGGGAGCGAGACCCAGAACTATTCAAGACCCCGAAGCCAGCGTCTGTGCGAGCGGTTTGTACGCTGGACTGGAGCAGCTCCGGCAGGGCCTGGTGAGCCTCGGGCAGCGGAAGCGAGGAGGACGAGGACAACACCGAGATGCTCGCGAGCTCCCTGTCAACAAGTGCGTCGAAGTCTGCAGTGAGGTGTGTCCCAATTCCATCCAAGCTCTTGCCCTGAACCGTCAGGGCTCTGCTGGCAGGTGATTCAGGCACAGTGTCACCCGACAGTGGTTTCGGCTCCAAGAGCGCAGCAGCAGTTTCGAACCCTGAGACACTGCAAGAAGGAAATTCAGCCGTCTCAGCAGACATCTCCAGCATAGAATCCATTGCCTTCTCCACTGTGAAAGGAATGTTCCAAAAGGAAAAAAAATATTAGTGGAAACAAATAACCAAACCAAACACTGTAACGGAGATCCTGTGCAGATCTTAAGGAGTGTGCTTCACTTCAGCTTTCTAAACCTTTAAAATGTGAGCTGAAGTTCCAGGCCAACAGATGCAAAAGTCTCACGTGGTACGGTACTATTTAAGGAAACGGCCTACAGTTGAAGCAGCAACACATAACATAAATAACATATAAAACACATCCCACTAGGCAGCCTAATGTCCTGACAACCTCGCCTTTCTAGATCAAACTTTAGCAAGCTGAGTCCGATGGCAGTTTTAAGACTAACATGCGGAGCCATCTCTCCTTGACCGCCACAGTATCATCATTTCCTATCTGCTTGTTTACCACCAACAGAGCCTACTGGGGTACGATCGGCTGCGTGGCGAACACCGACTAAAAAGAAGCAGCCACCTGCGAGTCTTCGGGATTCCCATTTTATAAAACGTTATCTTTTGACAACTAACGCGTAAGACGTGCGGGACGGGCACGCCCCAGAACGCAGTAGGCCTCATCGTTTAAAGCAGCCATGCCCTATCTTGTTTGCATGCTGGTATGTTTAAACCAGGGGGTGCCCAATTTTATCCGCAAAGTGCCGGTAAATGTACGGGTATTCGCTGCAACTCAATTTGCAGCAACTCTGATTGGCTGAAGAGTCCGCATACCTGGGTTTGAACAGCTGACCTACAGGTTATCCCAAAAACCTCTACACACACCGGCCCTTTGCGGATAAAATTGGGCACCCCTGGTTTAAATATACCAGCATGCAAACAAAACTGCAGCACTGATCCATAATCCTACAACCGCTAACCATAAAGCACCGGGAGGGGGGGCGCCTGACTGTCTCAATGGTCGGTCCCTTAGTACCAGCTTCGCGTTACCTTTGAAATCGCACTCCGCCAGCACCATGTAAACGACCTCGGGATCCAAGTGTGCAAACATTTCCTGCATGCTCTTTACCACGCCGTCTTTCCCTAAAACTGCGCTCGGATCCGCGGGCAAACGGACGCCTTCGCAGTTTTTCGCCATCCTCTCCGTACCAGTGTCCCCAGCAGCCACTCCTGTCTTACTGGACATTCCGGGAACTCTGGTTGGGCTTTGACCGTTTTTCTTCTTTTTTGGCATCCTGGAGTAAAAACAAGACGTCGGTTAACTATACTACTCCACCGCTAGTAACAATCCAGACGGTGCCTGGCATTAAACTTAAGGGGGGAAGAAAAACAAATACTGCCAACGCGCCTTAACGCAAAATAAACATAGAGTTTAAGTGAGAGCGTTCCGAGCGGCCGGATGTAGAACTGCAGCGCTTGGAGGCGCTGTCGCGATGTGTGATATTTAGTCCTGCTTATTAAGATGCACTTTCTGTACCAGCCATAGTGTTTGGCTGTCTTCTAATTTTATTTAATATAAAAAAACCTAATCAGACTGTTCTGGTCTCCATTATATCATATATGATCGGCGGTGTTCTCATAAAATGACTCAACGAAATATATCATGTCATATCAACATTACTGGCTGTCAGCTAATACGCAATTAAATACGCCATCGTGTTAGGTTAATGAAACCTGAATTGCTATATGAAAGTGAAACAAAGGGGGCGAAAGACCAGTCCTGTTGCAGGTATTATTTACTCAAATGTATTAGCCAAAAATTAGAATAATTACGGAGGTCCTTGTTAAAGAAGGAAAGAAATTGTCAGTAATTCATTTTCTGGCAAACAACTAGTAGTAGCTAGATAATGTAGGGCAGATTACTGCCCTAGAGTAAATGTTCCGTTGCAGCATTTACAGTGCCTGGTACCGTGATTTTTTTTATCACCCTAACAGGGAAGACGGTGTCCAGTACGTTGCTTTTTGGAGGGCTAGTCTGCAGATTTTCCTGCTCAACTACACCTTATTCAGCTCACCAGCCATTTTCCAGGTTTAGCAAGAGCGCTTAAGCAGCGAAATCTGAAAACTGTGTCACAAACTGGCCTCCCAGCACCGGAATTGGGGAACCCTGCAAGGCCACTCGATCCTCACATCGCCTGATGTGAAAGTTACTTTTGAATCGCCTTTCCTCTCACTTCCACCCCCTCCATTTTCCTACCGTAGTACCGACTTTAGACTGTTGGTGGCGCTGTGCTTTTATTTTCCGCGGAGACGGTGAGAAACTGCACTGTCTGAAAGAAGGAGCATTGTGCTGCAACTAAAAAACCCTGCCAAAAGCAGACTCGTACGCTAAAACACGGTATCCATGAGGTAAATATGGCAGGGAGGGTCTGATCAAGCCAACGGACCGGACGAACCTACCTCGGCTGGATGTGAGGCTGCCTGCATTTAAGAGTTTAATCTACCACCGAGGTACTTGGGCTATTTATACCAATTCCGATTCGTCTAGGTAGATGAAAAATCAAAGTTCGCAGAAGGGAAAAATCACTGTATAAATATAAGGTCGGTAAATGTGATGGTCCGTAATTCGAAGTTGGATAAATAAGTAAAATTAGCTATCAGCGTCTTCACTGCGTGAAAAGTTGGTGTTGTGCTAAGAAGCTCGGCGGGGTGACCGGGGGTGTTTTTCAGTAAGAAATCCGGAGGTTGTTAAAATAAAAGTGCAGGCTGATCGTGCGGTCGGTTTTCTTTGCTAGCCGCACGATGCGTGTGAGCCAGCCGCCCTCATCGCTGTGCGGCCTAGCGTGGCTGCAGGCCGTCCGCTCCGTGCCTATTCAGCGTAGCTATGCTATGCTAGGCTAGGCTAGGCTAAGCTAGGCTCCGCTATACTAGGCTAGGCTAGGCGCTATCCAGCTTCTTCTCTTTTCGCACTGTTTTTGTATCGTTTTTCGACAGTGGGGGGGGAACCGTATATTTTTTAAAATAAACGTTTAAGTGGGCGGAAAAGTTGACGCGATCTTTTTTGAAATTCATTGTGAAAGCAGTACTTTTATAAATTAATGTAATGAAAGAGAATGGGCAGCTAGCTCAGATTATTGGGCGAGAGCTGAGCGCCTGTGCCGTCGCCTGCACTAGTGGTTACTGTTGTCGCTTTTGGTGACTTTTTACAAGCGTAAACCTGACCGGGGCTGTGGCTCTCTCCTCCATTTAGCTGGCCCGGGATTTTATTTCGTCAAGGGAATCTTTTTAAATTTGTTTTTGTCGGGGTAAAAGTGTTGAATTTACGGCGATGAACTTTTGTTTTCTGACCCATAGAGGGCAGTAGAGGAGCGCAGGGACGCCACGCCGATGAGAATGGAGTTCCCGCAGCAGCAGAAAGCGGCGGAGGGCAAAATAACTTACCCCCCAGGGGTGAAAGAAATCACCGACAAAATCAGCAACGATGAGGTGGTCAAACGGCTCAAGGTCAGTGCGAAGCTACTCTTTTGCACCATCACACTTTCTTGAATTTGGATGCACGTACGTTTGCCGTAACGGAGTTATTTTGGGAAGGCCTGATTGAGACTTGCTTCCTAATTTATTCTACAGATGTATTTGTAATGTGAGCGTTTCCCGCTGGTTTCAATATAACTATTTTTTTGGCCTTCAAGCTATCATTTTGTGGTACCTTTTATCTGTTCATGGTAGGATGTCGGCCTGAGACACCTTGGTTTAATATGGTTTCTATTTTTATAGCCTGTACTATGTTTAATTCTTGGATTTTTCAAGTTTCACTTGTTTTGGATGTCTAATATTCCTTGTTTAGTCATATTAGAAGTCATCCAACCGTCCTTCACCTAAAACTTACCATCTGTGCTGGACTTTGTTCACCTTGCAACGGAACAGAGGTTATAATCTGTGTTTTAGAGACCCAAAATGATTAAGATTCCCCCCCCAGAGATGTTCCCGTCATCTCTGGTTTTAAACTGAAGCTCTGTTTAACACCTAGGTAGTAAATATTTTTCACAGTTAGATCAAAAAGAATTAAACTATATGTGCATTTTATTTATGAATGTGTTAGTAGTATTTTAATTAACAAGGTACTATAGAAACTGCCCCATCCATGATGTGCATCTTAAATTCAAGGGGATTTTCTGCCGTTATTTTGTATGCAAAACTAGTTGGCCATTAGACAAGCACCAGTTGTAACAACCGTTTAAGCAAGAAGCAAGGTTAGATGTACATTCAAAAGTCAGTATTTTTTACGGAATACGGCTTGGGTAAAGCGGTGGTTTTCAACTGGTGGGTCCCAAGACCATTTTAAGTGGGTTGCAGATTGTGAGATTTTACAACAATACATACCCCCCCACCCCACCCCAATGGAAGAAATATTGTAGGTTCTGAGGCAAAACCATTTGAGAATTACTGGTGTAAAGGGTTCTGAGGGCGGTTAAGGGCCATGGCTCTGTCTGCAAGTGCCACCAGCAGATTGGTGAACGCATTGGTCACATAGTGGCCTCTTTCCTTCCCCCCCCCCCGTTGCTCTCACTTGTTGCCAGGGTGCTGTTTATTAACGAAAACTTGTACAAAAGAAGAAAAATGAGAACATTTTCTTAAGATGAAATAAAATAACATGAAGAAATAAAAACAACTAAATGAAAATTAAACTCTGAGACTATCTAAATGTAAATGTACAATACTTTCCATTACCATTTTTTTTTAATGGTGTTTCGCTAATGAAACGATTAGTTTGTCTTTAATGACCGTTAATAGTACCTATTACATGGTGTGCCCGCTTTGAGGACATTAGTACATAATATGCATTGTGCATTCATGTCCTATTCTCTAAAGATCAAACACAAAACAAAGTTCTACATCTGGCAATCCTTAGAAATAAAATCACTGAAACCAATGAAAATAGATGACTAAAAAAAAATACAAAATATTATAGCACTGGTTGTTGATGATCATGTTAGGTTTTGTTTCACAGTTTTGTGAGAATAGTGCTCCCATGAATGGTGTTCTGAAACTGCAGAATCAGTCCTAGCCTTGATAGTCGTGTATTAGTTGTAGTTTTTACTAATTATCTAAGCAGTTTAATGTTTCAAATTTGATCATGTGTACAAACACATGCAGCATGTGTGTGTAGTGGAATGCATTATGGGGCTGCTTAAATAGCAAAAAAAATAAAAATAATCAAGCTGATATTTTCTATGTTTGTGTAGGATAGTTTATGTGAGGAGGATGTAAAATAAGATGGGTGGAGTTGTGTGAAGTCCATAAAAGTGGCATGTTGGCCATCAGGGCAGGGCTCTTCATATCTGGCCCTCGGTTCCAAATCCAGTTCGTGTTTTCAGTTCTCCCAGGTAGTTGGTGTAATAATTACTGAGACTGATTGGCCAGAGCAAGGGTCACCAAACTCTGGTCCTGGAGGGCTACTCTCCATTAGGTCTTCTATCCTACCCGGCTTCTGATGAGCCACACCTAAGAACCAGTGCGGCTCATCGGAAGCCAGGTAGGATAGAAAACTTACTGGAGAGTAGCTCTCCAGGACCGGAGTTGGTGACCCCTGGGCACAGAGGCTTCACACCTGGCTCATGGGTGAAAGAAGGCTGGAAATTCAGCAGGGCTGCTTTGGGGGTCCTTGTTTAGAATATGGACAGTCAGAATCTAGAATGATTGAAGGTAGCAGTTTCTAAAATTGTACATTTTTTTTAATGGAAATTTTTTTTAATGCCCCTTGGCATTACATAGAAATGCAAAAAAAACCAGAATGAAAACAAATTCGCACCATACTTCAGACTGTCAGTAGTGCAGGCTGATGTCTTCATTAGCAGTTGACTGCTCCTCCAGTGCACAGCCCTGTGGAGCTTCTGAGCAGCTTGAGCTCTCTGCCCATCCCCCCATCCCCCCCCCCCTTCGCTGCCCTGCTTGCTCATTGGCTGACACACTTGCTGCTCTGTCACCAGCAGCTTGAGCAGATACAGCATACTGCCTCGGGGCCCTTTGGCGCGCTCCTGGGTCCTAAAGGCGTCACGCGCTTGAAAGGCACGGGTTCTTCTAGTGCTGAGCTCCTGTAAAGTGAGATGTGAATGAAATGTCAGGTGTAATTTTACTTAAAAGGATTACAAGCTTGCTGGTTTTGGTGCAGTTTGTTCTGGGGCATTTCCAGGGCTGCTTTTTCCATTTTCTGATTTTTTATTTTTTTTGTGCTTTTTTTTTATTTTTTTTATTAGTAGGGGTTTAGGGCTGATGTGTAGGCTTCTGTTATCCAAGCTTCTGTTATCCAAGCTTCTGACCCGGGAGTGTGATTCACTGAAATTGGCTCTGATTCCAAAATGGCCACGCCGATTGAGATTTCACATAGCACTGGTACGCACGAATATGATTCTACTCTTGACATTGGATATATAAAAATGTACAAATGCAGGGTTGCTAGTAGTGTTAGATCTGGGGTCTGCAATTGTTCTCCCCCCAAGGGACCAAATTCCATGATCAAGACTATCTGGATTTAATAGCATTTTGGTGCGGCTGTGGGGCGGAGCCGGCCCGTTTGGTGACTACCGCCCTCGAGTCTTCCTGAAAGTCTTCACAGTGGAGCTCGGCCGGCCAGCTCATCACCTTTCATTCTCACCTAAGATGGTGGTGAAGACCTTCATGGACATGGACCAGGACTCCGAGGACGAGAAGCAGCAGTACCTGGCGCTCGCCCTGCACCTGGCGTCCGAGTTCTTCCTACGCAACCCCAACAAGGACGTGAGGCTGCTGGTGGCCTGCTGTCTGGCGGACATCTTCCGTATCTACGCCCCCGAGGCGCCCTACACCTCCCACGATAAACTGAAGGTGCACGAGCTCGCACACACGCCCCACGATAAACCGAAGGTGCACGAGCTCGCACACACGCCCCACGATAAACCGACGGTGCACGAGCTCGCACACACGCCCCACGATAAACCGACGGTGCACGAGCTCGCACACACGCCCCACGATAAACCGA
>JAABNY020000050.1:1740443-1767061 GCA_015164015.2 Brevimyrus niger
CATGGTGTGGGGAGCCGAAGGGTACGGCATCATGGTGTGGGGAGCCGAAGGGTACGGCATCATGGTGTGGGGAGCCGAAGGGTACGGCATCATGGTGTGGGGAGCCGTAGGGTACGACATCATGGTGTGGGGAGCCGTAGGGTATGACATCATGGTGTGGGGAGCCATGGGTTATGATTTCAGGTCATCTCTGGTAGCGATTCGGGGGACCCTGACGGCACAGTGCTACGTCAATGACATCCTGCGTCCGCATGTCTTTCCCCTCCTGAGACAGCACCCTGGTACGGTCATTCAACAAGACAACAACATGCCATGTGTGGACGGGCGTCACATGATACAACGGCTGTCACATGATCGTTCACCATGTGCAGATTCATTTCACTTCCACCACTCTGGGTGTTTAACTTTTTTTGTCACTGAGTGTATTATTTATTTATTTTTTTAGCGACCATTAAAAGGTTGTTTTAAAAAAACATTGGAGTGGAACAGCAGTGGAAATTAAAACTAGAAATGATTACTTCATGCTGTATGACAAAGAAATCAAATAACATTATTAGAATAGACCTACAAATCTCACGTATACACATTGCGTGCATATTTGCAGCGGAGTACCTTGCTGACATGTGGGCTGACATGTGGGCTGACCTACACTTGTAGACTTGTAAACATGATTCAGCATCCTGGACAGGGCTGCAGAGGTGACACGGGGGTCATGAGCTCACCTCTGCAGCTCCCGCACGGTCTCCACGTTGTGAGCGTACACATCCAGGCCGGAGAGAGCAATCCTCTCAACGCTAGACAGGTCGCCCCGGAAGTCAGGCGTGAGACACTCCACCAGGATCTTGGGGTTCCTGCGGAACAGAAACAGGCCCCTGCGTCACAGGGGTAAGATGCTCCCCTCCCCGCCGTGCTGCAGAGTGCAGACCTTCACACGAGGTTAATGATTTTAACCACTAATGGAATGAATAACTGGTGTGTGTGTGTGTGGGGGCTCATTAAGAGTGCAATGATGAACAATCACCATAAAATTACACACCAATTATTTAATGCAAACTGACAATCTCTCATCACTCCCAATCGAATCCCAATTCATTTATATGCATAATTATTTATGTGCATATTTATTCTTATATTTGTCTTTTTTGTACATCAATACTGCTTGTAAAGCTCGCACATAATAATTTCACTCACATGTAGTGTACCAACGTACCAGTAACGTGACGTGACAATTTGATTTGATATTTGATCCGTCTCACCTCTGTTTGAGATTCGAGACCGTCTCGGCAAAGTGCTCAGCGCCTCCATCAGCAAGGTCTGTCACGTACAACGAGACAGAATTTCGTTACCCGCCTGCCCGTTAACACTCAGACGGAAACCCACACAGGCCACCTTCTTCAAACTGCTTCTTTTGCCGGCCGACACGCACCGTCCCTGTCCACAGATGTAAGCACCACGTAATCCAGCCCCCACTCGGCGATGGCCTCAGCGGTGTTGCTGGGCTCGTCGGGGTCGAGGGGGGGTGGCTTCCGCGCCGTCTTCACGGAGCAGAACCGGCAGCCCCGGGTGCAGGTGTCTCCCATCAGCTGCGCGGCGGACGGAAAAGGAGGCAAGGGTGCATTTTCACAGGCGTTTTCCACGACACTCACGTGCAGAGTAAGACCACGAGCTGAGTAACCCCAACTTCCCGACTGACCTGCCTCTGAAGGTCTCTAGGAATAACAGCAGATCCGTGCTAGAACGTTATTGGTTAACAATTAACCAATAAAAAATAAGCTAGTGCTAAAATTACCCATGCCTTCTTATCTCTTTTGCTAATACTATCTTTTATTTGCCATCTCATAAGGATGAACAGAGCAGGCAGGGATCCAGGTGTAGAGTCTGACAATTGGAAAGTGGGGGTGGGGGGAGGGCTGGACCAGCGTCACGAACCATGATGGTGGCAGTGGCTGTGGAGTACTCTCCTCCTCCCCAGCATTCCCCGATGTTGGGACATCTGGCTTCCTCACACACCTTCGGACCACAGAGATACATTAATAAGCACTCCACTGGGGACATCCCTTTAGTAAAACTACAATTAGCTACTTCGGATTACATTTCACCAGCCTAATGACATCCCTCGATACTCCATAACTGCTTCTTTAGCTTTTGGACATATTTGCTTGTCCAGGATTATATAATTCAGAAATCAGTCTACAACCTCTATTTTGTGCGCCCTTATCCCATCCTTAAAGGCACAAGGTTTGCCAAAATGTCTCACAACGTCCTTTAAACCTAACAAAACACAGCTATATATAAATGAAGGCACAGGGGTGCTACTTTTTAGCAGAGTCCTGAACCCCGACTCACCGTGTGCAGGTTAAGGTGCCGCAAAGTGTTTTTCAGTTTGTTGTAGTTCTTCCCTATTGGAATCTCTGTCTTCAGCCAAGGGGGCAGCCTGAGTCTGTCATGAGAGGATGCACAGGTGACGCAGGGTTTCAGAACAATTTAAACACTTTTAAGCGATGTACTACCGTCTGCATTTATGCAAAAATAACTGAAACCTGTCTGTCTATCTTGGACTCTGGCGATACTGCCAGACCTTCCTGCTTCTTGATCCTTCTTGCAATATTCAGTTTGCACCTCCATCGCGCCTTACCTTTCCCCTTTCTGCCGCTTAAGGTCCCCCTTATATTGAGCCCACCGGCTCTTCTCTGACAGGTCTCCGGAAATGAAGTCCTGTAATTTGAGTCCATCCTGAGGTACTTTCTTCTTTTTGTTCGTGGGATTCAAGGGCGATTGTGCCGCAGTTGTAACTCCGTTGACACAAACCTATAATCATACGAATGACTTAAATAAATATCAGATTATAACACAAACAGGTAATGTAGAGTTATGTAATATACACTATAGCATTGCCTATAACCAGGTTACATACTGACATTATGGATAATTCAAATTATTTATGATAATAATCAAGTCCGGGCCCAAATCCATAATATTTCCTTAACTGTCTTAACTCGCATCATAATAATATAAGTAGAGACACACAGACTTACATGTTGAACGTCTTCACTGAATTGTAAGCGCAGCAAAGTACACGAAAATCGACCCGCACCGAGAAAACTATTTTTCAACAACGCCATAACTACACGGACGCCTTGTCATTGACAACGCTGCTATCTTAAATTGACTACTCACGCCTGTTAACAAATAAAGCTAACTTACACAAATATCATGCAAAAATTATTTAAAATATACACCATTTAAATAAGTATTTGAATGTAAGTAAAACACATGTAATATGGATTTATTTAAGTTTTAAGCAGTAGAAGGCTGGATCCATTTGATCTTTTTTCGAATAATTATGTCTGAAACTCATGGGCCACAGTTGATGACGTAACACGCCGAAAACGTAGAACCGTGGGATGACGTCCTTCCTTCTTCCTTTCCCCAACTTCAGGCGAGGTAATGGTTGTTCTCTTCAGTTGAATGCTTCAAAATCTAACGTAATCCTCACTATTTAAATGTACGTCGTGCTCAGATTTGCCTCTCTGGGCTTAAATAAACCACAATAACCACCACGGTATATGTATTTGTGAACTAAAGCACAGGCATAAAGGTGATGTTTGTTCATCCATTTCTTGTAACCAGGCCGCTGGTCCCGCAACCCTACGATTTTTGGTTCTGTGAAATATATTAAATGTACGCTGCGTGAGTTTAGCGAATGTTGTATCTACAGCATTTAGCCGTATCATATGCCCTGTGAATCGGACCGGTTACCTTATTTTCTAATTAGCTTAACACGCCGCTTCTCCGTCTTTCGGTCGTGGAGACATTGCTTATCACGTATTTTTTTTTCTCTTCCCCTCCCCAGAATGAAGACCATTCTCAGCAACCAGACAGTTGACATCCCCGACAACGGTATGTCCCCGAGTCGCCGGCAAATGCAGTAGCTCGGTACCAAAAAATGTGGCACTTTTTGTGTTTGGGGGCTTTAAAAAAACTTTCAAGTATTTCAGTCAGGGAAAAAAAATAGAAATAGAACAGGCAATACCATGCAACTGGTCTAAGTCTGCAGCTGGATGATGCTGTGAGTTGATTTGCATTTTGCTGGGGCAGTATACAGAAATGCTTGGCAGGCCGTAGACGGCTCACGTCTTCTAAGCGATGTCATGCTTTGGCTCTTGTCCGAATGTGCAGTCGAAGTGACGTTGAAAGGCAGGACGGTGGTTGTCAAGGGGCCCCGCGGTGTGCTGCGCCGGGAATTCAACCACATTAACCTGGAACTCAGTCTCCTGGGCAGGAAGCGTAAGAAGGTAAGGCGGCCGCAGAGACTTGATATCTCTTTTGGGGTTAGGGTTGCTTATTCTGGAGGGTACTGGTCTCGCTGAGTTTCAGGTTTTGTAATCTGGGAGTGTGATCACCTGACGTATGTGATTTACCGTCTTATTCCTGACCCTCAAAGTAACAGCTTTAAGATTTCCTCCCGGTTGTGTTGTGGTTGCGTCGTTTGTTTTGATTGTACCTGCTTGGGGTGGGGTCTGTTTCCCCGGGAGATTTTGTGTGATGCACCAAACCTGAGCGCTGCGCGTTATGTTCTCAGCTCCGTGTCGATAAATGGTGGGGTAACCGGAAGGAGCTGGCCACCGTGCGCACCATCTGCAGCCACGTCCAGAACATGATTAAGGGGGTGACCCTGGTGAGTGGCCGGCGCTTTGGCTGTTGCCGTCCAGGATGAGACCAGCACAGACAGGCTAATGCCCCCCCCCTTGTGTTTTTCCAGGGCTTCCGCTACAAGATGAGATCGGTGTACGCTCACTTCCCCATCAACGTGGTGATGCAGGAGACCGGCACCCTGGTGGAGATCAGGAACTTCCTGGGGGAGAAGTACATCCGGCGGGTCCGCATGAGGCCAGGTGAGCCTTGCCGTGTCGCGTGAAATGACGTCGTCTTGCCTGGCGTTTGAGGGGCTCCATGCTAATGTCTCGATCCCAACTCCCCTTCCCTCAGGTGTGACCTGCACCGTGTCAGCAGCCCAGAAGGACGAGCTGGTCCTGGAGGGTAATGACATTGAGCTGGTGTCCAACTCAGGTGAGTAACCCCCCCCCCTCTCCTCCCCTCCCCTCCCCATCAAAGAGTCGGTCGTCATGCAGGTCTAAATGATAAAATGGTCGTGTGTGATGGCTGATGCAGGGGAAGTTGCGGTTTGTTCGAGAATTATTTTGAATGAACATTTAAAAACCTTTTGTAGTACCGAGCATTGACTTTCATTGTCACGTCAAAGAGGGATAAAGTAAAGTTTGCTTAAAATTCAGCTGTTAGCGAGACCTAGCGTTTGAGGGTAATGTACCACGTCTGATGCACACAAGCCTGTCCTGATTTTATACTAAGTGACCCTGCTGTTTGAAAACTGCTCAGTGTTTAATAGTTGTCCTTCCTAAGGACCCTCCCAGCTGCTCAGCATATGACTGACACACTCGGCTACCATAAAGTAATCGAGGCGTATCATTTGAATGCCCGCCAGTGCTGGTCATTAGGGTCTCCCCTGACTTTCTTGAAATCTTTTTTCTGGGGAATAGGCAATTCTTTCCCATTAAGGCTCTGTTCACACAGCTGCATTCTGGGTCATTTGAAAGCACCTGTAGACTAAGGTCTCAATTTTAATGCACCCATAGTAACACTTGAGACACTATCGATGTGTGTCTTGTGTGGGATCCATGGGTTGTGATGGTAGGTTGGTGTGAACAGACCCCTATGGTATCTGACATTCCTCTGTTCTGGTTGTGAATTCCCCCCCCCCCTTCCTATGCTGGCTTGAGTGTCCTTTTGCAGTATTCTAGTAAACTATTTCCTTGTTTAGTTCCATATTAAATGTGTGCAGAACCCAGTTAAAGGACCTGCACAGGGTGACGTCCTCTGCATGTTAATAGATGCACCCCTGAGGATCGAGTCATTGTGAGGCTCCCTTTTGGTTCCCTTTTGTTCTGTGAGCCCCCCTTCCCTTCCCATTTGGCAGGAGTATGTTTGTGCCCTGGTGCAGAATCCAGTTAAGTCCCTGCTAACTGGAGGCTGCAGATGGCTGTCCATTAAACATACTGCCTGCCCTGTTCCTGCATTCAGGATCGTGTTCTGTAATCGTGTTCCTTTTTAGTCTGACTCCTCAAGCCTACAAGCCTCCCGGCAATCATGGCCGCCGTACCCGTATTGCAATGCTGCCCCCCCCCCTGCCCTTCTGCTCTACCCCTGCTCGGTGATTTTTGCGATTGTGTTGATTCTGAGCTCTGTTTGCATGTAGCGCCTCACCACCACAGCCTCTCTCTTGCAGCCGCCCTCATCCAACAGGCAACCACAGTCAAAAATAAGGATATCAGGAAATTCTTGGACGGTATTTACGTGTCCGAGAAGGGAACTGTTTTGGACCCGGATCAGTGAGCAGTGTAGAGGTTAGAATGCTTTACTGCCGAAAAGGGCTTTTCTGTGACTGTTTGTGCAACGTTCTGCGGGGGGGACCCCCCTCAGATCCGTCCTGTGTCGTCACTCGATGTTCCACAAAATTGACATGCGGCACAAGGTGGTTTTAGTTGAAGGTGGTCACACACCAGGAGGGCATTGTGGGATACATCCCGCAATAAACCAATTGGTGTCTTAGGCTCACTTAAAAGGAAGAAAGTATTTTATGTGCATGTTGCCTCTGTGGTTCTGTTTAAATTCCATGCATGCTTAACTGTTTGGATCCTCACCCTCACTTACAAAAATATTTATTTAATCTATATACTGTGTCCTTGTGTATTGAGTTTAAATGATCTGGTGTTGGGTGATAGAACCAGGGGCCCCATAGCGTAGCGAGTTCGAAGGCCTGCAGGCCTGTCGCCACCTTGTGGTTGCATGGCGCCTCTTCTTGGTCTCACCATGCTCCTGTTGCTTTGCAGCTGCCCTCATCCAGCAGGCCACGACTGTGAGGAAGAAGGATATCCGCAAGTTCCTGGACGGTATCTATGTCAGCGAGAAGAGCACTGTCGTGGAGCAGCAGGAAGCTTAAGCCTTTAACCTGTCAATAATAAATTACTTTATACCACAGTCATGATCTCTGTGTCTTTTACCCTGTCCTTGCAGTTTGTGAGCTCATTGCGGATGTAAATTCACATCATGCTGGCTACCTTGGGAGTATCATGATTATGGAGTGGTTGTGTTTCAAGGGAGAGGTGTTTTGGATGCAGCACTGGGTAGCTCTATCAACTATGGTCAATATACACACAGGACCCGACCGAATCATATTTTGCAGTAGATCTTTGATCTACCGAAAGCCCAGTGCAAGTGAACAAGGCACAAAACACTGAGCAAATGTAACTAGTGAAAGTCATGTTCTCAATGTGTTGTGATGGGATAGATATCTTACTGGCTCCAGGAGCGAAATTAAGGATCAGTGATTGCAGCTTGACCTTAAGTTTACAATTTTGGTACAGCATGAAGATTTTGTACAGGTGCAATCCAGGCAGTATGAAGTGGACTTGGACTAAATTGATTAAATTAAAATTTATGAGTTGATCCAGTCTGCACATGGTCCGCCCAGGTCATGGGCCAGTTCATGCAGGTACTGACATTAACAAGGAAGCTACCCACGCGACATCTCAGGTCGGAAGCAGATGCTGGGTCGCCAACTTCGATCAGCTGGCTGGATGGAGATTTTCGAGAAAAGTGTGTAGACACAAGCACGTGCACCTGCATACATGTAACAATGCATGTAAATATTACCTCGCGATTGGTCTGTATGGTTTGCAAACTAGCCCAAAGTTTTCGATGTAGCTAATTTTAGATGCAAAATAGAATAATATAGACCTGCCGTAATATTTCTCGCGTGAGCGTATGGAACTTGTCACGCCAGATGCTCCCGGTGTCAGCGCGGCTGCGAGTTGCGTCATTACGCGGCGCCGCGCACGACTCGCGTTGGCGCCAAGCGCGCGCGGGGAGTGTAGTGGCGCCGTGAGTCCGTGTGCCTCCGATCGTCCGTCCGCTGCATCATGGTGAGCCGCTTTTGGGGGCCTCTTCAAACGGCCATGCCGCGTCCGGATTGAGTCGTTATGCGGATGAAGCGAAGTGCTAAGACATTAGCCTGCTAGTTAAGTGTCATAATTAACTGCGTACCTTTTTACTTGCGCAAAGTTAGCCCGTCGTTTATCCTTCGCACTTGTATACATATGAAATCATGGGTGCGTTTATTTACAGAGCTTCCCCCCTCCGTTTTCAGTTCTTGGCTTAGCAACATAAAGTTAGGCATGTTTTTTCACCTGCTCCGTCTAATTTGGGCTGATGCAGTAACGTTATAATCACGCCTTGCATTTTGTTGCTGCGGCCTAGCGACGAGGATTTGGACCATAATAAACGCCAAGTTATAGCAATAAGTTTTAGTTGCTGATGGTGAGCTTCGGCGGGGTATTAGAAATTGGTAATACTAATAAAGCCTGAAATCAAACCGGCCACTGTACTGGCAGGTTATTTTTAGAACAACAGGAAACACGATTCCTTCTGTACGTCTTGCAATTAATTAATTTAATTCGTATCTGTGAGACATGCTGCGCCCTACTATTTTCCTCTCATGTTGTTTCTGTTCGTCAGTCCACATAATCAAACCAAAAGCCTTTTCTGTGGGTCCCCAATGATTCATGCCGGCTCAGTCTGGTCCTCTGATCAGTCCCTCTTGCCCTGTCCAGGACATCCGGAGGTTCTTTGCGCCCAGTAAGCCGGTGGTGCAGAAACCTGCCCAGAACGGAGGCGTCAGAAGCGTTGAGGACCAGAAGAAGAATAAAGCGAAGCCTGGCTCAAAGGCAAGCTGGGACATGCCCCTCTGTTTACTTCAGCCTCCCGGACGCAATGCTTTTCTTATTCTGCAATACTTTTCTGTATTGCTTGCAGTCTGTGAGGTGTTAGTGGTATCAAGCCTCAATTTTAATAATGCTGTGAAAAATAATTAGTTCCCCTTTGTGTTTTTTCCATTTTCATTTTGCTTTTCTATTTCGCCAGGCTGTTCTTAATGCTTTGCCTGGCGAAATAAAGGCTGATGAAGGAATTATGACCATTTTTATTTCATTTTAATAGGCTAAAAGCCCCGAAACAGTGAAGTCATCAGTGAAGCGAAAGAAACGTGCGGTCCTGCACTCCGGTGAGCTGTCCCTCCCCTCTAAATGTCATTCATCATGGCTGCCTCGGCAGACGGGGGCTCGTCATTTAGGCACATCGTCCTTTTAGACTCGGAAGAGGAAGAGGTGGAGAAGAAACCCAAGAAATCCCCCCAGGAAACTCAGAAGCCCGCCAAGGGTGCGCCCCCCCCAAAGAAACACCCGGTCCAGTACGTTTCAGAAACCGGTGAGGGTGCGATGGAACCGGCCGGCTCGCGTGGGCCCGTCGCGTTCGCCTTGAAACCGGGGGTCTGTGCGTCGTTCCGGGTGGAGAGAAGCCGTTTACACCGCCTGCCCTGACAGAACCCAGAACCTGCAGCTGTGCAGCTCGGCGCACAGGATGTCGCTGTCGGCTGGTGCGAGGCGGCCTCTCGATTTGGGTTTCGTTTCTCTGCTGCGCAGATGGGAGCAGCGGCTTGTCGACTTCCTCCAGTCAGGCATCTGCGTGTAAATGGTTCTTCCATCAGTGGCCTGCCCAGTAGCAGGACTCTGCTTCATGCATGAGAGGGTCATTTGTTTCATGGCCGAAATTCTCTCTCTCTGTATCATTTGTTCTTAGATTCAGACAGTGACACTTTCGTGTCCCTGAAGAAACCGGCTAAATTTGAGGACGACGGGCTGTCCAAGTCGGCAGCAGGAGGTCGGGATAAGAAGGCGACCTCTGCCGTCAGCTGCCCCCCGAAACCGGCCTCGGCCCCGGTGAAGGGCAAGGTCAATTCGCCCCCTACCCCAGCCACTCCCAAAGCAGCCCCGTCCCACCCCAAGCAGACCCACACCTCTGTACTGGATTTTTTTGGCAGCAGTAGTATCCAGAGGTCGGATAAGAAGTTGGTGGCCAGCACCAAGCGGAAAGCTGTGAGTCGTCCGCCCACCACTGTCGCTGTCCATCAGTGGAAACCAGTTCCGTCATGTATGACCGCACGATGTCGTGTTGCGATTATATAACGCACGCGCAGTGATCACCAGGCGTCGACGTTTTCAGCGCTTTACGGACATTCGTTTACACCCGCAATTTGGTAAGCAGATTAGAAGTACGGCTAAAATATTAACGAGATGGGCATTGTGATGCCCAAAAGTGATCTGTATAAATTTGCAGTATCTACGTTTAACAAACATGCTGGACTTAAACTGTGAAGTACCGCCACACCTCCACCTTGTGTATCCACGATATCTCCTCTGTTAGAAGATGCTGTGGCCGCTGAGCCGTTCCTTTTCTTCACTGCTCCTTCGGCGCTTATCGCTCCCATGATTTACCGAAGCGGCTGCGTGTGGCTTTGCCCCTCCAACTGAATTTAATAAGCATGAGGACACGCCAGACTTGTACAGTTTGCTGACTTTTAGGTGTTGCGTTTCACCTTAATATTTTAGGCGTACTACTGATCTGATTACCAAATCGTGGGCGGGTGTAAACATTCATGTAGCACCGAAGAGCTGGCATCTGGACAGATGTTCACTCCCGTCATCTAAAGCCCTGGTGATCATTGAGGCAAATAATCGCGATACGATATCGTGCAGCCCTACCGTCATGCAGCTTTGTCGGGTTTGCGGGTATAGACGGCAAGCCGTACCGCTAGTGCAGCTGGTCACTGCGGCATCCTTCCCTAGGCCACACAGGATGTGGATGACTCCCAGAGCGATGAGGCCATCGCCAGACAGCTGCAGATGGACGAAGATGTGAGTTCGCAGCTCTGATACGGATCTTGACGTTGTTTAGGTTGCTTTTGGGTTTACTTCTGTCTGATTCCGCTCCCCCTGTAGCTGGAGAAACAGCTGCACGACGACGAGGAGTTCGCAAGGACGTTGGCCATGTTGGACGAGGCCCCTCAGCCCAAAAAGGTGAGAGCGGTCATGCTTTTATGGGGTCAGCGTATCGCACGCTTAAAAGCTTTTTGTTGGTCCCTAAACCGGTAGCTTGGGTCTGCATTGCTAAGACGCATCGCGGTTGAGGTTGTGGTCATGGTCATGTTGAAGTTTGAAGTTTATTGTCATGCGTACCAAGTACAGCGTACAGAGCACAATGAAATTCTTACTTGAAAACCATGTGACCATTGCCATTGTACCCTTAGGCTCGCAGGGAATCTGGTTCACCCAGCAAGAGCAGCACGGGCCCGGCCCAACTCGGCGTCCAGATCTCTCCAGGTGAACCCTGCAAACTTCCCAACAGTGTCTGTCAGTTAGCTCATTTTCTTATCTCATCATTCTCTGTTGTGCAGTGGTAGAAAAGGGCCCAGGGGTGATTTGAACTTCTGTCTTTACACCTTGCAGTCTCGGGTTCCCAGTCCCGTGCCATCAGCAAGACCGGTGCCAAGGGTCCGTCCCCAAAGAAGAGCCCGGTCAAGAGGAGCCCCGTCAAGAGGAGCCCCGTCAAGAGGAGCCCCGTCAAGACGAGCTCCAAGCTGGCCAGCATGAAAAGGAAGGAAGAAGAGAATGCCAGAAAGAAGCACGAGGGGGCTACCAAGATGGTCTTTTCGCCAAAGAAGGAGCCCTCCAGTACATCCGCTTCAGAGACGCAGAATGCGGCCAAATCGGAAATGCCGTCGACCGCCAAGAGCGAACCCGTGACCACGCCCGTCAGCAAGAAGATCTCCCCTAAGAAGGCGGAGGTAAAAATCTGCCAGGGTTTCCTTTCTTCCCCCATGTTTGACACCGATCTGAGTCGATTTATTTTGACCCTCATCAGAGTGTCAGCCCAGAAGATGCAGAGAAGAAGCGCACGAATTCGTCAGCGTACCGGAACTACCTGAACAGAGAAGGCCCTCGTGCTCTGGGCTCCAAAGAGATCCCCCAGGTGATGAACCACGTCAGCTGAGTATCTAAGCTGCTCCTGTCTTGGCTAGTGTAATATTTATTTCTGGACATGTTCTTGATTTGATAGATCATTAGTCCACTCTTTCCAGCTCTCATTGGTACATAGAAGTAGACACAGGGTATTGAGTAGTCCTGCTTTGGTCTCCGTCTGATTGGTTGATGGGGTTGAGCAGCACCCCCCCCCTGGTAAGAGCACAAACACTGTGAAGGGTTCAGCAGCGGTGACCCAGGTGTCGGTGGGGCCCAGGGTGCAGAGAACTGTCTGGAGGGCCTGACCTTCGTGGTGACGGGCGTGCTGGAGTCCATGGAGAGAGATGACGCAAAGTCCCTCATCGAGCGCTACGGCGGCAAGGTCACGGGCAATGTCAGCCGCAAGACGAGCTACCTGGTGCTGGGCAGAGACAGCGGGGCCTCCAAGACGGAGAAGGTCAGCCTCCATGTCTGTCTGCTGCTTTCTCTTTGCGTCCTCCTTTCGAGTCCGTTCCCCAACTTTCAAGTTCACAGACCTGGGTTTACTATGTTGCATCAGATGTGTATCAGGCCTCTTGTCTTTCTTTTATGGTTCAGGCTGAAAGTTTTGGCACGAAGATCATAAATGAAGATGGTTTGCTGGACCTCATACGGACCAAACCGGGCAAGAAGTCTAAGTATGAGATTGCTGCTGAGATTGAGGTGAGGGCGAACGACTGACGGGTGAAGTCCGCTCTTGGGGGGCCGAGTTGACCGTTTTTTTTTCCCTGTTTTTACCCAAAGAACAAGAAGACCCCTGAGCCTCCCAGGACGAGAAGGACCCCACAGAAGACCAGTCCCAGAACGCAAACCCCAGCCAAAAAGACCCCATCTTCTGGGAAGTCCGCCAAGGGCAAGGCACCTACACCAAAACGAGAGCCTTCGTCAAGTGGCAGCCTTAGGGCTGGAGAGGCCAGGAAGGGCCTGTCCTTCGATAAGGCGGAGCGGCACGGTGCCTCAACCACGACGGCGGCACCGGGACCGGATACCGACGGGTCCAGTCTGCTGTGGGTGGACAAGTACAGGCCACACAACTTGAAAGGCCTCATCGGGCAGCAGGGTGAACAAAGCTGTGCCAACAAGCTGCTGCGCTGGCTCCAGAACTGGCACCGCTGGCACACTGGCAACGCAAAGCCTGCTGGTACGTTGAGGCTCATTGACGGTCGAGGGCCGCCTTGAAGTCCCGGTGTTCACGGCGAGAGGTATCGGAGCCGATAATATGTATGTGCCCACACAGCGGCCCGGTTCGGCAAGTTCGGGGGAAAGGATGATGGCTCCGGGTTCAAGGCGGCGCTGCTCTCGGGGCCCCCTGGGGTGGGAAAGACCACCACGGCCGCCCTGGTCTGTGAGGTCAGTCTTGCTAGCGTACAGTATCAACTTTGTATCTGATGTGAATGTTAATGGTCATCCGTGGATGTGGTTTCTTCTGGGTCCGTCGCATCGTGACACATTTTTGACGTATGGTGCAGGAACTTGGCTACAGCTATGTGGAGATGAACGCTAGCTGTACCCGGAGCAAGAACAACCTGAAGGATGTCGTCGCAGAGTCCCTCAACAACACCAGCATCAAGAGCTTCTACACAGGTACCCTGAGGGGAATTAGATGGTCTGGTTTGAAGGCCCAGTCCCCTGCTGCAGGAGCGGCTCGGATTATCCACGCTGAACCGTCTGGCCTCCCTTTTCCAGGTGCCTCTCAGACTGTGAGCAGCAAGCATGTGCTCATCATGGACGAGGTGGACGGCATGGCAGGCAACGAGGACAGGGGCGGCATCCAGGTAGCCCCATTCCGGTCGCTGGGCATGGTGGGTGTTCTTGCCCCGGTATTCTCACCTTCTGCTTCGTTTGCCCCTCCACAGGAGATGATTGGCCTGATAAAGCAGTCAAAGATCCCCATCATCTGCATGTGTAATGACAGGAACCACCAGAAGATCCGCTCGCTGGCCAACTACTGCTTCGACCTGCGCTTCCAGAGACCCCGTCTGGAGCAGATCAAGGTAGACCTTGAGACCGCAGCCTCACCCACTGCGAGTGCTTATTCTGAGTGCTTGTGCACCTTGAACTCTTTTTAGCAGATGAAACTTCGACCTTTACAGTTTCTGTGGTCTTCAACCTTTGTAGTTCCCCGCTGGGTGTTAGTGACGGGTGGTATCTGCCAGCCATGAATATGCTTCAACCAGTAGCTGCTGCTTCCCCTCAGGGAGCCATGATGTCCATCGCGTACAAGGAAGGGCTCAAGGTCCCAGCACCAGCTCTCAACGAGCTCATCCAGGCGTCCAACCAAGACATCAGACAGGTAGCCTTTCAGTTGGGAAGGACTGAGAAACCTAAAGTGATGGAAGACGCCAAACTAAACTTTCGTTTCCGATCGCAATTTCCCAGATTCTCCACAACCTGAGTATGTGGTCGGCCAAAGACAAAGTCATGACCTATGATCAGGTCAAAGCCGACGCAAAGAATGCCATGAAGGACATGAAGCTGGTACGTTTCACTGCTGTCTGCCTTGTGCATGTAGGGGATATTGACCGATGTCAGTATCATTTCCTATAACCGATGGAATTTGCAGAATACAAAGTACACTCCCACTATTTCCAGGGCCCGTTTGATGTGTGTCGGAAGGTCTTCTCTGCTGGAAACGAGACCGCCCATATGTCCCTGATGGACAAGTCCGACCTTTTCTTCCACGATTACTCGTTGGCGCCCCTGTTTGTCCAGGAGAACTACCTGCACGTCCGTCCGGCCGCAGCAGGGTGAGCGTTGGTGGGGAAGGCGGGTCGCGCTGGTACGCGGACGAGGTCGCATGCGTAAATGTGCCTTTTCTGTTTCCAGCAGTAACCTGAAGTGTCACCTGGTGCTCTTGAGCAAAACTGCAGACAGCATCTGCGACGGAGATCTGGTGGACCGGCAGATCCGATCCCGTCAGACCTGGTCTCTGCTGCCCACGCAGGTCAGACGACAGCATGGTGCACAACAGGGTTATAATCGACATCTCCGGTATCATTTACCTTGTATTTTGTGTATTAATAGGTTTGTTTAAAAATTTTGTGGTGCACATGCTACAGGCCATCTACGCCAGCGTGCTTCCAGGGGAGTTGATGAGGGGCTACATGAGCCAGTTCCCCACCTTCCCCAGCTGGCTGGGCAAGTTCTCCTCCACGGGCAAACACAACCGCATCATCCAGGAACTGGCGTCACACATGAGTCTCAGGTCTGCATTGTCTCACTGTTCTCCCTGCCGGGCTGTATGCCGTCGCTTGAAATTCAACCCTAGCATCCAGCTCATTGGATTTTTGACTTGCACAAAAATGTTCTGAGGGCAGAAGGGGGCGGAAAATGATTGGCACCCTCTCTGAACCAATCAGATTGTAGAGTAGGTGGGTCCAAGACATCTGATTGGTTGGTCCTGCTTCCTCCGGTGGCTTAGGTCCACTTCCTCTAAAGTCCGATTGGTTATCAGACTCCCGTGAGCTGAAATCCTCTTTCTCTGTCAGGGCGCATGTCAGTAAGCAAGCCATCAACCTGGATTATTTGCCCTACCTGCGCTCTGCCCTGCTGGAGCCCCTGCAGAGGTACGGGGCAGATGGCGCCACCAAGGCCGTGCAGCTCATGGACGACTACAACATCATCAAGGAAGACGTGGACAGCATCATGGAAATCAGTACCTGGGGCGGGCAGCCGGACCCCTACTCCAAACTGGACCCTAAGGTGATGAGGTGGAGGTGGAGGTCAGGGTGTTGGGTTCTACATCTACGGTTTCGCCGCATGTTTGTGCTGCACCTTCCCCTCCAGGTGAAAGCGGCCTTCACCCGAGCGTACAACAAGGAGTCCCACCTGACCCCGTACGCCCTGCAGGCGGTAAAGAAAGGCCGGCGCGGAGCCGTGGACGCCGAAGTGGGAGACGGGGACCTGGAGCAGGAGTCGCAGGAGCTGGCTGAGGAGGAGGAAGAGGATGTGGCCGCTGATGGCATGATTAAGGTGGGATGGATAGACATGGCCAATCGTGCTTTTATTTTATTTATTTTTTTTCCTGTTTCTTGTTTTTGTGTACATTTGCCCTTTTGATGAGTGCATTTACCCTGTATGGGGTTTTATCGATTCATTTTACGCCTGACTGACGCGGACCTTTATGCTTTTGCAGCAGAAGAAAGCGAAGGCAAGTAAGGAAACGACCAAGCAGCAGAAGGCGGGGGATTCTGGGAAGGGGAAGGGAAAGGGAAAGGGCCAAGGCAAGGGCAAGAAGTGAGTACGGCAGCCCGAGGGAGCCAAAAAGCTGCAGCGTTGCATAGCTGGACACTGTTACACCGTGGTGGGGCTGAATAGCGGCGGGTGTCTCAACCCTGGGCCACCTGGCCTGAAACTGAAACAGTACAAATATCCTATAGAGATATACGCACTTAGGCGTCTCACTGGTCAGCGCCACGTACCGCCATTATGCTGCATACGAGAAGTCGTGGCTAGTGAACTGTGCACACCTGTGCCCGACTCTGTCCTGAGAGGAACGTGGCTGCGTTTTAGTTTTTCCTCCAGCAGAAAATAGCCGGTAGGGTAACCGTCACCCTCGATTGTCCTGTATATATGTGTAGTGTATCATTTGTTTAGTAGTAATCTTCATAGATGTGCCGGCATCTGCTTTAGCGAGTGTTTTTCAGGGCAGTGATTTTGCGTTCCTGAACTCCCAGACTTTCAGTCTCCGCCATTTTCTTACACTTGACTTTTTATATATTGAGAAACGCTACTGGAAATAAAGAATGAATAAGCTTTGTGTGTCGTCTGTCTGAGTGCCGCCTGTCCCGGAGGCTACGAGTGCAGGACGGGGAACGGCCCAGGATGAGGTGCTGACCCATTTCCGGGCCTGCGGGGAGTGGGCACGGACGCACGCACACTTTTTGGACTGGGGTGGGGGAACTGGACTACCTGGAGGAAAACCCCAAAATGCCACAGGGGTGACATGCGAGCACCACACCTACAGAGCCATGATATACAGTGGAGACGTGAAACCAAGTCTTGGTGTGAGGCGACGGTACTAACCACCCCCTGTCGTCAGCCATGGGATTTAAACCAGCCTCCTCCTGACAGGCAGTGTGTCCTAATCAACACACTAATCAAAAAAGCAGCTTGGAGCCACATTAATAATCTCAGGGCAACAGTGCCAGCATAGTTTAATAATTGACTCTTAGAAAAGTGTTTATACATAAACTTTATATAGCATTTCAGCAAATAAAAATACATACAAAAAACACAAAGCAAAGTATTTTACTTGGCCCAGGACTGTCTGTTTAAAGCTTAAGGATCTGGAAACATCTGCATTGTTTATCTTCTAACTCACCCAGGGATCAACACAGGTTGCATCTCTCTCATAACGTGGTTAAGGACAAACTAGGGCCTGAACTTTGCGTACGGTCCCTCGTCTATCGGACTGCAGAGAGGGTCACCCCTTCCTGGGGTAAAGGATGCTAATTGGTCACTGCTTAGTCCCCCCCCCAACCTTGGGGTCAGGGTTCGAGCTCCTCCGGCTGCAGGTAAGCCGAGCAGTTGGAGGTCTTCTGTACCTGGGAGGGGCTCAGGGGCTCTGAGCACATGGGGCATGATGACTCGATCTCCAGCAACCTGGGGAGGGGGGAGGGTTAGGGATAAGCTAGAATTACACTTCTGCGTGCAGCCTGTGCCGTTGTGCGCATTTGTATTTGTGCTTCGGTGTATTTGTACAATTACACCGCCACGGCGATACATAGTTTTGGATGTTGAATTTATTGTCTTCCCACCTTGCCACATTAAATTCTTGAATCACAGAAATGAAACATTTTTTTTTTTTTTTAAACAAATTATCCATTTGTCAAGTGCTGGTTACATTTGTGCCGCTCTGAACTTCCTATAGACAAAATTGGGACAAAGCCAAGCTGCCACAAAGTCACTTCTTATGGATCTCCTTATGTTTGTGTCTGTTCTAATTTTTACTTTTTATAGTTTTGTGGAGCACGAATAAACTTAATGGCGGTAAGTGAAATTGGCGCTGTCGTCCCGAGCATTTTGTAGATCTGTTCGATGCCCAAGGAGGCTTATTTAATGCTAGATATAAAAAAAAAACACTTTAGTGTTAGTCAGTGATATAAGTAGACCTAGGATGTACTCCTCCTACACTTCCATAAAAAGAAATAAAAAAGAAAAAACGAATGCTACCAAGCGGACCAATCACAACTCTTCAAATCTGAGTCACCGTGACGTGTGTGTACACTTCTGGGGAGGTGCAAGTCAGGCTGCGACATATGTGTTTGCATAGGGTCCATGGCTACACGGTACTCAGTCGATTTTATGCGGAGGTACAAAACAGTCTTTAGGGGTGACGTATTCCAAGTTAAGGCAATCAAGTACTGTGCAGAAGACAAAATGATTATGAGATCTCCGTGTTAATGTAAAATGATATCGCTTCTGTCAAAGTGTGTCCCCCACTTCAAAACCTCTCCTAAAGACACAACCGTCCAACACACCCATGTGCTTGCTGGCGTGACGACTATCATGCCTGACGTGGCTAACCGATACCTCACTGATTTAAGTGAACTAGTGGAAAGGCTGGGGTGCCCCTGAGGGGGTTTGGGAACTGAAGCGGTGCTCTTCTAGTCATCCAGTAAGATACCGGTAACTTTTTAGAGAAGAGAAGAAATGATCATTTTCCTGTTAATTTGTGTTTTCTTTAGGACAAATATGCACTTAGTACCCGGCTGAATAGCCGCAAACTTTTTCTTTGGCTGCTTAAGACTCTTGCACAGTTACTGAACCTCCTAAGCAGGGCAGCGGAAGCTACCACTGGTCTGGGATACTCACTCCAGAAGCTGGGAGTACAGCGCGGGGAAGTTGCAGTGGGGACAGGCTGACCAATCGTCCTTCACCATGTGGCGACCCTGTTGGTGGGCGGGGCCATAGACACCGTGTGACTTGAGGGAGCGTACCGAAGGACGCGCCGCCGCCGGGCCGAAAGCCGCAGACTCACCGTGGCGATGCAGTACGGCAGGTTGTTCTTGCAGCTGGGGCAGAGAAGCTCACACTCTGGCAGCTGGAAGCCACAGTAGGGGCAGGGCGTGGCCTCCTCCTCCAGCTCTGAGGTGTCCGGCCGCCTGCGGTGGGTGAAGAGGGGGGGGGGAGTATGAGACGGGGGCTGATGAATGGCCCCGGCTTGGCACGGCAGGGAGGGCGGGGGCTGCCACCGCACCAGACTCACCGGACCATGGCCTCGATCTTCTTCCTGTACTTGAGGTCGATCTTGCTGCGGTACTCGGGCCTCATCAGCATGGCGGCAAAGCCGAATGAGGAGTTCCGCAGGCCGGCGCGGTGACACTCGATCACAGCCGACGTCAGGATGGGCACCACGTCTGGCGGTGGCGACAGGTGGGGGGGGGCGGGGTCAGCCGGCTCTAGGGGGCGTTTCCCCACAACAGTGAGAGGCCAGTTACTCACGCGAGGGAAACTTGCTAATGTTGTTGGAGACTCTAATAAGCATGCGTGCCCCCTTCAAGTGGTCGCCTCTCTTTACGTGGATCTGCGGTTCAAACAGGCAAGAACATGTCAAACATGTTTAATCAATGAGCCAATTACAGCTCGTCACATGACTGGGGTCAGCGCGAGGTCAAACAACCTTGACTAGAATGTAGCTATGCAGGATCATGAGGTTTGTGGCCATTTCTGCTGGGATCTTGATCTTCTGGCTGTGGAGCTCCGTGTACATGCTAAAGAGGACATCGTGGGCATTCCGGTAGTTTCCTAAAAGCAAAGGGGTCGTGTTTGTTTGATAGGGGAGTCAGGGTTTCGCATGCGCTGGGGGATTCTGGGAAAACCGCTTGGGGGAAAGAAATACCGACTTTATGGTAGAAGTTTAGTTTCCTGCGCTGACAAATGAATATTTTCATCTCGGTGGAACAGGAAGCCCTAGTCTAGATCTTAAAGACATGATGAGACTTAAGAACTTAAAGGAAGCCACACCCCGGCACCAGGGACAGACCTGCGGACTGCTCCTCGCGGGCGATGATGATGGCTGTCCGGGCCGCCTCGCGGTACTGCTTCAGGGCCATGTAGAGCCGGAACAGGTACTTGGCGTCCTGGCGGGATGGGATCACATGGGCCGATGCTGACCTTGTGACCTAATGTCTCAATGTGCCGTTAAGGTCCAATGGCAGTGCGCCGCCGGATCACTGTGTTTTGGTTACTGAAACTAGGTTACCATGGTTACCAGAACCCGTCCCCTCATGAAGTAATGATGAATGGTCAGACATGAAAGTAGTGCTCCAACTACTGAATATTTTCATGTTTGCATACTTGGCTGAAGTTTTTACCAGTACCGACGTTTTGAAAATGTTCTCATACTTCAGTCCCTTTTTAGCGCTCTAGGAGGAACGCCTTAATTTGCGACCCGCCCTCTTTTCTCTTTTCTTACTCGTGTGTTACGTGCAAGCTGCTTGTGAGAAGTGTCATACATAAATTGTGCTTAAATTTTGATTATTACCCAGTAGTTCATTTTTTTGGGGGACTTTTCTTCTCAAATCTTTTTATACGGTACATGAACTTTCTTGAATATTTGCCGCAGCACTGAACATCACTTTCACAAGGCATAGAGACATTCTGCTGCCTCGTGGAGGAACGCATGTGATTTTACCATAGCTGCTGGCTGAGACCTGCTGTCTGGTTCTCTCTAAGGTCCACCTTAAAGTCTCTGACAGAAAGGACTACCATTCATGAGTGGTGGGGGCTCATTCAGTTGCTTATCACACAGACTAGGGCCGGGTGATATCATATCGATATTATATCGCACACAAGCACAAGGGCTTCAGTTAACAGGAAAAACATTTGGCCAGATGGCAGCTTTTCAGTACGATGTGGGTGTTTATTTGCGCCCATAACTTGGTAAGCAGATCAGAGATATGGCTAAAATATTAATGAGATGCATTTTGTGACACCCAAAAGTTAATAATCTGTGTAAACTTGGCTTTTCTTCATGTTGATTAAATTTGGTTTGCGGTTTTGGTATGCTATGGTTTTGTATACTTAAGTGCGGCATGCACTGAAGTGGCAGTGAAGAAAGGAACAGCTCAGCAACCATGACAAAAGAGGAGGTCTTGTGTATAAACAAGGTAGAAAAGTCAATGGTTGTGTTGCGGTACTTTTTGCAGTTTACAGTGTGACACGTCAATTAAATATAAGGATATGCCGAATTTATACTGATTATTAACTTTTCATAAAATGCCAGAATAATATCTTAGCCTATCAAACTGCTTCATAAATTGTGGGTGTAAAACATCCATTTAGTACCGAAAAAAATGGTGGCTTGACAAAGGTCTCGCCTGTCATCTGAAGCCCTGGTGACTACTGCGCATGAGCAATTTGATATTAATTTGATCACCCAGCCCTAATACAGACTATAACCTGGACACATAGACCACCTCATGAATCCACAACAGGGTCACCACACTCAAACCTGGCCACCTTGAACCAACAGCGGGAGGCTAAGCAAGCGACCAAATCAGAGATCATGGCGTGCCGGATCAATCCGACCAACAGGGGGCAGCATCAGATGACTACTCACAGTGAGAGACTACCCAGGCACCAATAGGCGTCGGGAGACCGGAGCAGCGGGTGCAAACGGATGGAAAACAAAAAGAGAGTCGCAGAGCAGATGAGAAACCAAAACGTAAAAGTAGAATTATAACCAGAAAAGGAGGTGATGAAAAGAGCAGCAGACGGCACCAACATAGCGATGGATTTCTGAGGATTATGCTGGTTGGTGGGGCACGTGTGGGCGTGGCACGTGTGGGCGGGGCACGTGTGGGCGTGGCACGTGTGGGCGGGGCACGTGTGGGCGGGGCATGCCGGCTGCATACCTTGGGCACCCCGTCACTCTCCCCCATGAGGTAATCGATCAGCTGGTTCGTCAGCGCCTCATCTTTGGCCTGGCCCACCTGCCGTGAGGACAGGGACGTGAGTAAGAACCGCGGAGGGGCCCGGAGCGGATGCGCGTATGGCGGCGGTGGCGGCCGGCGCCGTTACGGTCTCGATGGCCATCTCGGTCGCCAGGCTGTCCTCCGTACTGCGGCACTTCAGGAAGTGCTTCAGGGCCTGAGGGAGACGGGGAGGCGAGGTGAGCCACGGCCCCCGGAGCGGCGGAACACGGGGGGGGCCCCCCCCGGCGCAGGCACCTCACCCGGCTGTGCTGGCCACACTTCTGGAAGAAGCAGCCCGCCTGCAGGTGCTTCTTCTCGCCCTCGAAGTGAAGCGCGATGCTCTGGTAGTCCTCCATGGTGGCCTCAGACCCTGCCGGTTCGTCACGCATACGTTATTACAGTAAAATCCCACCATAGTGGACTCGCTCATAACGGAATACCGTCTATAACGGACGAGGTCCGCTCGGTCCCGGCTGTGCGCCTTCACGAACATGCAGAAAAAAGCTTCGGATATAGTGGACCTGCAGCCTCACCGATGATATCCGCATAGACCTCCATCTGGCCGTGCTGCTGGGCCAGCTGGAAGGCCTCGTCGTTGCACCGGGACATGACCAGGAACTGTATGGCCGAGCCGTAGTCGTTGAGGCGCAGGAAGAAGCGGGCCACCATCTTGGCCCCGTCGATGGACTGCGTGTCCCGCACGACGCGCACGGCCTCCTCGGGGCTCTTCAGGTGCTCCAGCTGCACGCGGATCACGTTGTCCCAGTCCTTGGCGCTTTCATAGGCGGCCGCCGCCTCCTTGTACCTGCCACACCCGTGCCGCAGACGTCAACGGACCGCAGACCACAAAACAGAGTGAGAGCTGGGTGGTTGGGGGGGGCGACTCACCTGCCATCGGCCTCCTTGGCCTTGGCGTACTGCAGATGGATCTTGGGCGAGGTCACGTGGGGCAGGAGCTCACCCACTTTGGCCCTAAGAAATGCAGAAAAGCCCACCTCAAACCTCCTGCCGTCACAAGGCCGCACGGCGCGATAATGACGCCGATACACCTGGGTCATTATCGTTACCGACGACGATACGAAAACATGTTCGTGACGGAAATAAAATATGAAAATAAAACAAACTAAACAAAAACTATAAAATATTGTTTCCGAAAGTAACAAACTATTTCCATTACAGTTTTACAATACTATTTAGCTAAAGTAATTATTTGTTTATTTTTGCTTTACTCCTTTTCAGGAAATCATTCAAGATAAGGTTCCCTATAGATGAGGCCATGATTTGGTCCTCTTTTGTCTAATGCGCTTAAATCAAAATAAAAACAGCCAATGACACTATATTGCAACATACAGAGCTAGTTTAGTCTGACAGCTTTGGCGTGACTGGATTACAGTCTTCACCTTGCCCACTCTTTCTTTTTCTATAACATTAACACGCCTGGGGGGGGGGCAGAGGTTTTTTTTCCTCCTTTTATTCCTTTGTCTTTCCCTGTTTTTTTTATTGTTCTCTCTCTTTGTCGCACCATGTGCTGAACTGAACTGACTGTCATTCTCTAGAAATAAAATAACTAAAACGGAAAACTGAAAGTAGACTATATAAGAATGAGCGGCAAGACAGCAAAGTGAAGAAATCCGAGTACCAAGTCCCCATTAGTGCTGTAACCCTGTCAGTTTCTTTGGCGCCGGCCAGAGGGGGGCGCTGGTGTCCTTACCAGTTCTTGCAGCGGATGTAGACAGAGGCAGCCTTGTCGTAATACTGGCCCTTCTCAAACAGCTGGGCTGCCTCCGAAAATTGCTGTGGAAGAAGCAGAGGCGGACCGGTCAGTCACTGGAGCCACCACTAGAGGGAGCCAAAGGAACGGCGGCGGGGACGGCAGTGGCTGGGCACCTTCATGTTCTCCAGGATGGTCCCACAGTCCTTCTTCAGCTGCCTGCTGGGGTGTTTGATAGCCTGGTTGACCCCGCGCCGGATGTCACCCATCCGGATGGACATGCGGGCGAGTCCGGCCAGGCAGGCCTCGTCGTGCTCCTGGAACTGGGAGAGGGAGCGGGAGACAACCAATCAGCAGGGGATGGACACAGGGGCGGGGCCACTGACCCCGGCTGAAAGCTGATTGGCCCTCGGAGTGCCTTCTCCCCTGTCATTCTCAGATTCAGAACAAATCATTGGTTGGCCCCTCCGTGTGAATTATGGTTCACACACACACACACACACACACACACACTTACCTGGCTGTCACCAGTGATCCCTTTTTCATAGTGAGATAAGGCATTCACATGATCACCCCTGGAGGGGACAATTAGAGAATTAAATGTCAAAAATATAAAAGATAGAAGCTAACTTAGCCCTCAAAACCAGATGAACACTGGGGACGCCCGCAAACTCACACAAACTCCAGCTGCACAGCGTACTCTTTGGAGATGAAGGGGATCTCCTTGGTGGCCAGACGCTGGGCCAGCTGCAGTGCGCTGTCCCAGTGCTGGAGGTCCCGCCGCATCTGTGTGCGTGTGCAGATAATGTGTCAGTGTGGCGGGAGCTGGGACGCGGGAGCTGGGACGCGGGAGCTGGGACGCGGGAGCTGGGCGCTCTGGGGCCGGACCCACCTCCAGGGCGGCCATGGGGCACGTGGAGGCCAGGTACAGGTCCTGCGCCTGGTTGAAGTCATCAGTAAACATGGCCAGGTGTCCGGCCAGGAGGTTCTGGTCCTCGATGCCCTAGAACCGGGAGAGGCGACGGTTCTAGATCCAGTCAAAGGTGCCAGGCCGCTCACGGGACACGGGGGGGGGGGGGGGGGCCCGCCATGTACCTTGATGCCCCCCAGGGACGTGACCATGCCCCCGTTGCGCACCGTGCGATAGACGCGGATGGCCAGCTCCACCTCCATGTGCAGCATGCAGGCGCGACCCAGCTCTGACCAGCAGTCGGCGCTGTTCAGGGCTTCGCACAGCTCCCAGGCTGCCGAGAACCTGCCACACGCCGGCAAAAAAAAACATGGAGAGGTGGTGTCTGCGGATCTTCCTCCCCAACAGCACCATGAAGCTTCCTAGCATAACCTGCATAGGTTTGATCATGGGCGGTGTAGAGGCATATACAGGGGCGGGGAAATTTACAAAAAAATTTCCGATTGGCCCCCAGAGTGACAGGGAGCTGTCATTCACCAATTCAAAACATGTCATTGGCTAATGATACTGGTAATTATACCCTTCTGTATAAATTATGGCTTGATGGGCAGCTTAGATGCGCCCAAATGAGGACCAAGGGAGACCCATGTATCGTATCAACATGAGGACAGGCTCTGGGCGGAGTCACAGAGGAACACCCATCCCCGTCCAGCCCAATCAATCCCAGCCAGCCCCCTCCCCCACCTCTTCAGTATCAGCGCCTGTGTGAGCATGTTCCTGAGGTCAGCAGGGGCCGCGTCCTTGCTCCTGCTCTCCAGGAAGGTGTGCGTGCTCAGGATGAGGTTACTGGTCTTGCCGCTCTGGGTCTGGCATGTCAGCTCCCCATTGTACAGCAGCAAGGGCTTGTAGGAAAAGGGCAGCTTCGTGCCCCCAGCCAAACTGACTCTGGAGCCTTCTGGCACAGTGGGGTTAAAGGTCAGAGCTTCGATGACTGACGGGAGTTTGCACAACAAAGTGATACTTTCTTGATGGCAATCGGTTTGCTTAAGTGCTTAAGTAAGAACACATTTGCTCATTGGCCTGATGCTTTTATCCAAAGCAGTTTACAGTAGAAAGGTTACAATTTATGTTGGATTTGAACCCACAACCTTCGAATTATTGGCACAACGCTCTACTTGTTAAATTATAAGAGCTCCTCGCGAGTGAGCTTTGTAAAACGGTTAGGAAAGCTTGCATCCTTAACTCCCGCTTTTTCAACTGCCGCAGAGTCGGGGGGATAAAAGGGGACAGCACCTTGGATGGTGTCCTTGTAGAAGACGTAGGTGTAGACCTTATCGTCATCGTAGGCTGCGAACACGCCCTTGTCGGTGGGCCAGTTCTCCCACAGGACTCCTTTTATCGTCGGCGAGAAACCGGGGATCTCAAACACGGAGTCGTTCACCTGGAGACGATTGGGGGTGGGGGGGGGGGGGATGAAAATGAACAAACTCGCAACCCAGACACCACCAAGGCGGAGAGAGAGGGAGAGCGGGGCCGACCCACCGGGCAGTACAGGAAGCCGTCGCTCTTATCGTCGATGAAAACCATCCGCGTGCCGCTGGGGTCGGGGACGATCTTGCGGATACCCACCGAGTGCCGGTGCTCGTTGAGGAACTGCCAGTCCTCTATGTAGAAGCACTGGATCACTCCGGTCTGCAGAGCGAGAGGAGTGATGCCGGCTTTAGCAGGCAACGCTTCAACCCTTGGTGGCGCTGGGGAGCAACCACTCCCACGCCGCGCAAGACCGCGGACCCTCGGGTGGGTCGGATGGTCGTGTCCGTGGCTTAACTCCTCTCACTCCACTGCGGTACGCTTATTTGCCACCCATGGACTGATTCGGATCCTTACGTCCGTGCTGTAGAACAGGAAGTCGGCGGTGAGGGCGTGGCTCGTGATGCGGCACTTGTCGTCTCGACCCGGGAACAGGCGCGTTTGCCGGTCCTCCTGCACGTCCTGCTCCTCCCCCTCGATCTGGATACACGCGGTCAACCCGGAGATATTTCTCTTTAAGGTTGTTAAATTGGTGAACTTTGAAAGTCAGACTTTTTTTTTTCTTTTTCCGCACCCGT
>JAABNY020000050.1:1776541-1787642 GCA_015164015.2 Brevimyrus niger
TTGAGTTGTTTCACAATACAAATGCAGTAGGTTGAAAATCCCAATTATTCTGCATCACGATTGGTTTAACCTCATCACGGTTGTAACCCCAATGAAATGTAATTGTAACGAAAAAAAATGCAAAAAGCACTTTTTTCTGAAATGCATTTAATTGTTTTAAACTCGTCAGTTATAACCCCATTAAACAATAGACGCAACCACATAATGCGAAAAGTGCTCCGCTGTGAAGTGGTATTGATTTAAAGAACAAGGTAATAAGAGTAACTTATTACGCTCTAACAGATAAGTATCATTTACAATAGCATGCAAGCTGGTAAACATGAGAGAAAATCATGACCTGCATGCTGTCCTTATTTATAAACAAATTATCAATTATTATTTTTTTTTTTTTTCAGAAAAAACCCGCAACACAAGATAGAGTATAAGCACCCTGCCAAATCAGATGACGACAGCTTCATAAACAAGAGTGAATCTGTCGACGATGATTCGGACCACGTTCCTTGTGAGTCTGACGACAGTTTGACCGCAAGAAAACAGAGGAAGGCTCTCCCCAGCAAGCAGGGGGACAAGTCAAAGCAGGCACTCAGGATCGGGACAAAGAGAAAGAGGTGCAGTACAGAAGGAGACACAGGAAGTATTGCCTCCGCATCACCTGTCAAGACAGCCAGACTTGTAGCAGCAAAAGAGGCTCCCTTGCGAGTGCCCTGTCCCTATGGGACACTCTGTTACCGGTAAGCTGCGACGGGTGGGGGACACGGAACTGCAGTCAAACCGGCAACAACCTGCTCAGAGAAGTGAGTTCACTGTTCTACTGCCTCAGACTAAATGTTTTTTTTGTGGTATTCTTAGGTAAAACCTGTTCCATTTCAAGGAGTGCAGCCATCCCGGAGACAGCGACTATGAGGCTGCAGAGGAGGTCGACCAAAGTGATGGCGAAAGACCGGAGTGTCCATATGGAACTAGCTGCTACAGGTGGGGTTGGGGTCTAAGCCCTCGAGCCCTTTAGAATTTTCCCTCCTCTGTGTTGGTCGTTTCCCATGTCAGACCGCTTGCCAGGATGGAAAAATCCAGTATTTGCCCAGTGTGTTTATATGTAGTGCAGAGACAAAAATAATCTGATATTTGCTTGTATTATTCTAATTACTGCCAAAGGTGAGGCTAAAACACATTATCTTAAGAGCTGAATTGTTGAGCTGTTTCACAATATAAACTGTTTGGCTAGTTTAGTGGGTTGAAAATCTGAATCACGATTGTTTTAACCTCATCACAGTACCCTATCTGGCGTAAAGTGGTATTGATTTTAATATTCGTCTACAAGCAAGTTAATAAGTTCTTATGGATAAGTATCATTTATAATAACATGCAAGACGGAAAATGCAGAAGAAGGTTACGAGCTGTGTCCTGGCTGTTGTTTTTGGCAAAAGTTTGACAAATCGCCGTTTCTTTTACAGGAAAAACAGACTGCACAAGAAAACGTACAAACACACTGCAGAAGAGTGCGCCGAATCGGACGACAGCTTCCTAGGCGACGGGAGTGAATCTGTCAGTGATGATTCAGAGTACCTTCCCTCTGAATCTGATGAAAGTGCGAACACAAAAAAGGAGAGGAAGGCTCTTCTGAGAAAGTGATCACATCTCAGGTCGAAGATCAAGTGTATGTCATGAAATTTCGTCCTCCACGAAATGGGGGTTGTGACAAAGACTGACGACCCCCTGTAGCAGCCCGTAATGTAATAACTACCAATAATGTAATAACGTGCCAATAACGTGATAAATTTCTCCACTCTAAATAACAGTCAGTAATGTAATAACTGGCCAACTATGTAATAACTTAATGCATTATCATTAAGTTGTTATTGGTTCAGAAAATGTATCACATTACTATCCAGTAACTTCATTATCTTCTATTGCATTAAAATGGAAATTTAATTATGCTATTGGCAGTTATATTCAAATATCGGCAGTTACATTACATTACATTGTTTTACTTTTATTATCCCTGTGGGATGACAAACCTATGAGCAGTTGTATGTTCGTTCCCTGTTATGCTGGTCCCTACTGGTTGTTCCTCATCCTCCTCTTGCTTGAGTTTCAATATATTTTATTTCTACAATAAAGTCCCTTCAGTTCACCACAAGACCGCATTCGGGTCGACACTCCTTCCCCGCTTACCGTCGTGATTGAATTAATCGTTTTTTTTTTTTTCCGGGATCACGATTCTCTCTAATTGTTCTCCAGCAAAATATTTCTTTAGTATTACCCATCCATCTATTTTCTGTAACTGCTCGTCCCGTTCAGGGTCGCAGGAGGTCTGGAGCCTACGGGCACAAGTCAGGAAACAACCCAGGATGGGGTGCCAATCTATCACATGGCAAACCCCTGGGCAATGCGGTAATTCCAGTGAACCGCAGTGTTTTTTTGGTTTGTGGGGGAAAACCAGAGCACCCCCACAACAACACAAGGAGAACACACACTTCATACACTGAGCTACGGCAGCGACTCACACCCCGGTCCTAGAGGTGTGTAGCAACAGTGTTAACCACTGTGCCACCATGCCCCCACCCCTATGGAGAGAATGGCAAAGGAACCCACTGCAGTTTTCAAGTTGCGGAATAAAATCAAGCCACAGCTGTGTGTCATGCTCCAGTTTGGCCAAAAGAGGTCACTGCTGGACATCATTTCCTTCCATTGTCGAGGCGGCTGACTGGAGCTGTGGCCGCAAGGTGGTCAGTGCTTGTCGCACTCGCCTATCTCTGGGGCACCGAGCTCCTCGGTGGCCGGGCCCCGGGGGGTGGATGAGATCCGCCCGGAGTCCCTTAAGGCTCTGCATGCTGTGGGGCTGTTCTGGTTGACACGCATCTGCAGCATCGCGTGGACATCGGGGGCAGTGCCGCTGGATTGGCAGACCTGGGTGGTGGTCCCCTTCTTCAAGAAGGGGGACCGGAGGGTGTGTTCCAACTATAGGGGGATCACACTCCTCAGCCTCCCTGGCAAGGTCTATTCGGGGGTGCTGGAGAGGAGGGTCCGTCGGATAGTCGAACCTCGGATTCAGGAGGAGCAGTGTGGTTTTCGCCCTGGCCGTGGAACAGTGGACCAGCTCTATACTCTCGCCAGGATCCTTGAGGGTGCGTGGGAGTTTGCCCAAGCAGTCTACATGTGCTTTGTGGACTTGGAAAAGGCATTCGGCCGTGTCCCTCGGGGAGTCCTGTGGGGGGTGCTCCAGGAGTATGGGGTGCCTTATAAGAGCTGTTCGGTCCCTGTACAACCGGTGTCAGAGCTTGGTCCTCATGGTCAGCAGTAAGTCAGACTCATTCCTGGTGAGGGTTGGACTCCGTCAGGGCTGCCCTTTGTCACCGATTCTGTTCATAACTCTTATGGACAGAATTTCTAGGCGCAGTCAGGGCGTTGAGGGTGTCCGGTTTGGTGACCTCAGGATCAGGTCTCTGCTTTTTGCAGATGATGTAATTCTGTTGGCCTCATCAGACCGTGACCTTCAGCTCTCACTGGAGCAGTTCGCAGCCAAGCACCTCCAAATCCGGGACCATGGTCCCCAGCCGGAAAAAGGTGGAGTGGTCTCTCCGGGTCAGGGGGGAGGTCCTTCCCCAAGTGGAAGAGTTTAAGTATCTTGGGGGTCTTGTTCACGAGTGAGGGAAGGATGGAGCGGGAGATCAACAGGCGGATAGGAGCTCCAGAGGAGCTGGAGGAAGTGGCCGGGAGAGGGAAGTCTGGGTGCCCCCGCGACCAGACCTCGGATAATCGGAAGTTAATCAATGGATGGATGGATGCATTGGTCACATTTTACTGTCAGCATCACGCTGATTTACCTACGCCGTATGTCGAATTACCTGACGTGTTTTAACACTTAATCTTATAAGGTATTTCAAACTCGCAATGCCTGCCAACATTACACTAGTTGTGTTTTTTTTTTGTCAAGTTATGTATTTATGTTTTGAATTACCCGCTTTCAGTTTCAGCCCATAAAAAGAACAATAAACTTTTATAGGTAGCACCGATCAATAGATATATCTGTCAAAATGCAGTAAGGTAGGACAAATCCACATATTTGAGCCATTTTTTTCATGTACATGTATATAAAAGTGCCCGTGTGACATTGAGGACATTTGTCTCGGACTTGGAACTGTCTGTTTGTTATTACTTTATGGGAATATATACACATATACGCAGTGGTACCTCAGAACTCGGATGTAAAATCCGTAGAATTTAATCCGTTTCCCCATAAGAAATAATAGAAAACCAATTAATTGGTTCCCGGCCCAACAAAATGAACCTTATAAACAAGAAGACCATATACTGTACTAAACGCATCTAAGCACATTAAACAGTCATTTGTAAAGTAAGAAAATAAATTTATCCAATGTGTAAAGTTTAAAAAAAATAAAAAATGTGTCCTGCCCCAATCGTCTGCTCCTTCTGTGTGCCACGCCCCCTCCTTAACCCCGTGTGGAATCCCCTTGTGATCAGCTGTTTCTGGCTGTTGTCATTAGTCCTCTGTATTTAGCCCTCGTTTCAATTTGTTTTCCAAGTTCGGTCATTGTATTGTCCATTTGCGTTTTGCCTGTATTCCCTGATACACCGACGTCTGCGCCTTTGTCTCCTTTCGGTCCCCGCTCAGCATGACAATATTATCAAAATTAAATGTATTAATGGTTTATTATCAATATTAAAGTAAGAAATCTTTATTTTTAAAATGTATTTTATTATTATTATATAATAATCTTATACTCTCTGTCATTGTCTAAATGTGTTTTTACGGTCTAATTATTTGTATTCAGCTAGTATAAACATGCAGGATGCGATCACAGCTAATGCCAGGCTGAGACTGAAGCTTTACCCTCTGTTTCCGCTGAGGGAAGTGCTGCGTGACTCATTTCCCCGTGCATACAAGTTATCTTAGGTTGGAGTTCAAGGTTTGACTTTCAGATCGAGTTCTAGGCAGAGTGCGAATTACCCCTCCATAACTGGGGGGGGGGTACTGCCTTCATAACACTTCTATGACCACAGTGGCGACCGGCCCAAAGGGGGGCGCTCGGGCGCCGCCCTTCCAGATATGTGGGGGATCATTTTACATATGTGGAACACATAGTGTTAATAATCTAATATATGTTAAACAAAACAGTATCTGGGCTATCAAATGAAGCTTCTTAAAATGTCCATAAACATGAAATTTTGAAGTGCAGAATCATTACCACTAAAATTCAAATAGGGCTTATTAACTAGCTATTTTTTTACGTTGCCCCTATAGGGTTCACTGACAGTAATGTTTTTTCAGAGCATAACGTTAGATCTTCTTATGCATTAACATTAGCGTAATAACAAACCACACAGGCTAAGTGGCGAAATAATATCAGAAAGGCCACACACACACACACACACACACACACGCATACAGTCACTCATGTGGGTAAGACATGCGGACGCAAGATGTCACTGCCGTAGCGCCGTGCCATCAGGGTCCCCAAATTACTACCAGAGATGACCTGTAGTCATACCCTATTGCTCCCCTCACCATGATGCCAGGTGTAATGCTGGTGTCTCCACAACATTGGCAGGATTGGTCCTCTTCCCTCAGCATTGCCATACACGCCCACGATGGTCATCCGTGGTATTACAGAACCGAGATTCATCGCTGAACATGATATGTCGTCACTTGTCATCTGTCCACGCCTCCTGGTTACGGTGTTCTGTCGAGTTGAGCTACTTTGTCGAGTTCGGCTACCGTAGTGCTAATCGATAGCCCTAATCCTAACCCCCCGAAAACCCCTAAAACGTAACCCTAACCACCAAATAATGGAACTGCACATGCCGAAAGGCTCGATAGCACGTCTCGACAGGTAGCTGAACTCGTCAGAACAACCACCCGCCCTCAGCAAACCCACAATGCGATCCCTTTCAAACTCCGTCAAGTGCTGGTAATGCTGTGTAATGCGTCTGAGGCATCCTCTCTGCGCCAGGTCCTTGCAGATCGAATCATTTACATACCCATTGCTGGTCTGCACGTGTAGCACACGACGTCCAAATCGGACCGTTACTTCTGGGTGCTTAACACATTAGAAACTTTTTTTTAAAACACACACATCCATCTTTTAAAGTGTCTTAATTTTTGTAAATCTCTGAACCTTTTCTCCCCCTCTATCATTTTAGGTTTCTATTTTATTCGCTTTTTGAGATCACATTTTCACTTCATGACTGCAGAGCTAAACAAAGAACGGGTGATATTATTAGTTTTGTTTTTGTGTTAAACGCATATATACCCATATCACATTAAAAATCGTATCTCAAACCCCCTTCTGTAACATTTTTGGCTCTGTAAATCTTGGGTCAGACATTTAGGATAAAAGGAATGTTTTAAAAAAGTTTGCCAACCGCTGTCCTAGGGCATCACCCAGTGACACTAGGAAGGACACTGATCCAATCTAAACCCAGTTTCAGTGACACATCCAGTTACTGGCTCACCAATCAACACTGTGAAAGAGCTGCTAGAACACAGGGAAAATGAGGTCAAAACACCTGGTGTAACTAGAAGAATCCCAACGCGCCCAAACTGCTACCCGCCTCAACGGTGCATGAAGACTCTGCGGGTGACTGGGTCAGTCAGCTCTTAATTACCAAGACAGAGAGGTAAGGAGCACATGAGAATTCAGCACAGTGAGAAACCCACCACACGACAAACCCCCATCAGGGACGAGTACCCAGGTGTGGCCATTGGGGGTGATAACTCAGCAACACGCCAGTTCAAATAGAATGGAAGAGAGTGTGAAGGTCTTTCCAGGTGCTTGGAAAGCTCATCCTACCACCAACGCACAAATGCATCCAGGGCTGAATGTAGATTAACATCATACCCAGGATGAAGCAACTGCAGGTTAAGGACCTTGCTCATGGGCTCAATGGAGAGGGATCACTCCAGGCATTCATGGGATTCGAACCAGCAGCCTTCCAGTTGCGGGCACAGATCCCTAGCCTGAGACACCACTGCGCCTGCATCAAGCTGCTTGTGTAATTTAATTATGCATTTCTCATTGATGCACAGTGTTCGTCTGTTTCCAGGCAAAACGCTGGTCAGCCTGACCTAACAAGGGGCCCTTCAATTTATACCCAAAATAAGCAAGAGTAATATGGTACCAAGAAGCATGCAGCAATAAACACACACTCGAACAAGCGTAACAGTAAATACAGCAGCCAAACCCAGATACTTAAGCAAGTTTAATATAAAAATAACAAGGAAAACAAAACAAGGAATGTTCAGACATTTGTCAAGCTAATTGCACACATTTGTGTCCAGGAGATGAGCACTTTCAGAATCAGGAATCAGAAACAGACAGAATAAACACCTCATCTCCTATATACACTGACCAAGGCGGCTGACCCTGGGGCTCAGTTGATGTTGGGATGTGATTCACAGCAGCAGGGGGGGGGCCCTCCTGTTGCGAGATTCCCAGCTCCGACCCGGTCAGAGCACCGGACTGACAATCCGGCACCGCCGCATCGAAAGAAAACCGAAATCCCCAGATGGGTGTGGACCTCCTGAAAGCCCCGAGCTACGGGATGAAATCCAGGTGCGTTTTCAACTGCTCCTTGGCAGGCATGTTGGATTCTACGGCTCCTCTTAGACCACATATCACCTGGCGGAGACGCAGTTCCCTGGTGCGGCCAGCAGGGGAAAAAAAAAAAAAATTATCACTGCACACTTAACGCGGTCGAGAGCTGCTAGGAGTGCAACACCACTGAAGACCACTTACACACTCATTCACGGGTCACACAAACAAAAGGAAACACGGGTCCCAAAACGGTGCAATGAAAAGAGTTAACATCACATCTATAAATCGCCACTGCGGTACCTTCGTCACGCCGGTGGATTCCGAGTACGGCGGAGGGATGTGGTAGCATTGTGATGACATCATCGCTGACACCTGCACCCATATCCCCCCCCCCCTCCCCAGATGCTCCTCCGCTGTCATTTTTTGGTATAAAAATAGCCGGAGACGGGAGCTGTGACAATAGCTGTATTATTTAACGCGTACCCCACGGGGCCGCGACAGCGGCAGAAATCGCTGGTGCCGCGAACGCCGCGCGTGTCGGGGGCGACAGACACCGCCGTCACCTAAAAGGTCCCCTGGGGGACCCAGCGCATCTCAATGTATGTGGGTCCACAACTCCGCTCCGCTCACGAGGAAGTCGGGTACCAGTTCGGCTCCCGGGGACCAGGCTGTCTCGGCCATCACACCTCGACTGTTTTTGGGGGTTCAGACCTGTTCTGATATTTAAGCAGAACGACCCAGAGATGGAAACATGCAAATTTCCGCAGGAATGCAACAAATTTGGGGAAGGGGCACAACACGAGTGTGACCAGTCACCACCAACGGCCGTCACTTGGGCCGCGTCTCCGGAAGTAGGAGCTGCGCATGGCGTCGTCGATCCGCAACAGCAGATGCCAGAGGACAGATATACTGAGACTGTAAATGCCCGTGTCCGGCTGGCATGCACTCAGTTAAGCAGGCCCTTCGCCCTGAGTTATTGACAATGTGTGCATGAGGCCTCACTGGGGGTTTATTGCCAAGTGGCTTTTACCGCGAGCAGAACTGAAGCGCCTAAGTGCTTGTTTTCCAACTTGGTCCCTTGTCCCTATGGATACGCAGACATATTTCAGGCTGCCTGAAGGTGAATGGGGATAGTAATTCATTGTTAGAATGATCCTTTGTTTACGCTGGGGGAGGGGGGGGGGGCGCATGCTTTGGTATACCTGCCCGAACCTGCGGGGGAGGGGCGTGTGCCAGTATTCGTGTCCCGACAAGGTGCTGCGTTTCCTGTCTGCTAGGTCCACACACACACACACACACATCACAAACTCAATGGAAATACCATCCCAGTACTTTTTGACAAGGTGACAAGCCGCCGATACCCATTTCCCGTCTCTTTTGCGTCAGGGCCCCCCCCCCCCCCAGGAGTGACTGCCCAGCCTCGTCTCAGGGCCCTGGCCGGCATTGGTCCAATCAGAGAGCAGCAGGCTGGCTGGCAAGTCAGTCATCCCTAGGCAGCCGATTACATTCAGGACACCTGCAGCGGGACGGACACCCCGGCGAGAACATGGGTGCGTCATCGTCAACGTGACCTAATATGACCTCCAGGTCTGCGGAAAAAAAAAAAATCCCTCGCAGCTCTCACCCCCCCCCCCCCAGCAGGACGGGTGGGGATCTTGCTGCATCTCGCTGTTGAATTCCATCAGCCGCTATAGCTTGACCACCACCACACAGGCTCCTGCCCTGCCAACGCACAACGGCGCCACCTGCAGGGCGACAATGGAACCGATCATGTCAGCTTGCAGGGCAGCTAAAATGGCATCAAGTCCCACCTGAAGACTCCTCCACACTGACTGGTTGCCGGGGGGGGGGACACACTCGCCACTCAGGGATGCTTACTGTTACCATATTTCCCCGTTTCCACCCACACTCAGGGGAAGACTCTCAGGGACCCCAAACACTAGGGGGCGCCCATGACAAATGCTGCAGTCAGTAAGCAAGACATGGAAAATAATCATCACTAAATTAAAAGTTAAAAAGAATTTCAGTTCTTAAATGATTTAGTGTAATTGCAATAATTTAATAATTAAAAATAAATGTTTTTAAATCATCCAACATGTAGGCTATGGGGTGATGACACAGATTCTGACTGCAGCCATTATTTGTCTGATTACAGATATTACTATATGTTCAGACCCCTGTAACTATACCGGAGTCTGAGTTTGGATAGCGGTTGGTCTGGAGTGGCGGGGGCTCAGCCGTCCCTCTATAAACAGCCCCGCCCACACTAGACCGCGTCAGAAATAACCGCCTGGCTCCGAGTCAGCAGCGCGACACACTGCGGTGTCCCCATTAGTCACGGTCTTGGCCGGCTGCTAAAAACTCCTGCGCCTCCTGTTTGTGTCTCCTGATGAGTCCCATGGGGGACGGGAGGAGCAGCCGGCAGGGGTGAGATAAGGGTGTGGGGGGGGCCCAATTTAGACAGGGGAGAGAGAGAGAGAGAGAGAGAGAGAGAGAGAGAGAGATGACAGAGGAAAGCATAATGATAGGGGAGGAGTACAGCGGAGGACTCCGGGGTGTGAGACGGCCCACCTGCTCCCACTGGTTGGTCTGTGGGTCATAGGCCTCGACCGTGTTCAGGTAGACCTGCCCGTCGTACCCCCCCACGGCGTACAGACGGTCCCCCAGCAGGCACACGCCCACAGCGTCCCGGCTGACGCTCATGGGGGCCACGGTGGTCCACGTGTCCGTTTTGGGGTCGTACCTGGAAAGGGCGGAGGACATGTCTTAGTGGCATGGCGGATTGACCCCGCCCTCCCCCCCCCCCCGGGGCGTGCTCTCACCTCTCCACGCAGTCCGACAGGCGCGAGGTCAGGCTGGAGGCGGGGGCGTCGTGGCCGCCGATGGCATACAGGAAGTTGTTCCAGGTGGCCACGCCCACTCCCCCACGCCGCTTGGCCATCTGCCCGCAGATGCTCCACTTGTTGGTGTGGGGGTCGAAGCACTCCACAGAGCGGAGGCAGGAGCTGCCGTCTCGGCCCCCCACCGCGTACAGCCTGTAGTGGAGCCGGAACACACGGGGGGGTGGGGGGGGGGGGTGGGGGTGCTGCTTAACAGGGGTGTCCAGTAACGGTCAAGGGAAATCTGATGCCACTCAAGGTTACGGAAGACTGAGTCTGTTCCCGGTCATGTTGATCTGGTCTCCTTCAGTACATCCCAGAAGACCAGTGAACCGGCATCCATGATCGTCAGGGGCCCGGGGCCCGGGGGGCCGGCGGCTGCACACCTGCTGCTTAGTCATACACCCCTGACTAGAGGAACCTCGTTTGGCGTCGCCTGATACACGGATCATGTTAAGTGCCTGTACCTGAATTCTCTCCCTGGCCGCGTTGGCTGGCCTTTCTCCTCCATCAAATAGTTTCAGCATCACCTCTGCACTGGTGCCGACTTAAACCATCCCTGCGGCACTCTGGCTTAAGCCACTTGCTGTCCAAGCCCCATGCCAGACAGTTCCGCTCGCTGTCCTGACTGCATAGACCCTCACATCCTTCCTCAGATGTCCTCAT
>JAABNY020000050.1:1803228-1816494 GCA_015164015.2 Brevimyrus niger
CTCCCCGCCCCGCCGGCGGAGCGCGGGGGCCAAGCCCAGTCCCGCTGCCTTTTCTCCGACCCCCCCCCCCCCCCCCCCCGAGCACACCCCTGCAGAGCTCCATTCACTGGGATCACACAGGTGACTCAGGAGCAGAGTTACATAAAATAACATCATATCTATCTCTCCTGGAACCTATCGCAGGAAGCAGAGGGTCACCCCAGCTGGTTATGTACCTGTTGACAGACTATTCAACAGCATGTCAGGCCAGGCACCAGAAAAAGGCACCTGGAGTTTTTAAAAGGCCCAGAGACTGGTGCCTTCTTGAAGGAGCCTTCAGCCGCTGACCTTTCAGGCATATTATTGCGCTTTGAGGAGGTCAGAGTCCAGAACATGAGGGAACAGCGAATCAGCTTGGTGTTCTCCACAGATTAGCCGATACACTGCCAGGCACTTAAAGGTCTCGGCGGTAACACGCTGCAGCCTCATGGGGGTGCTGTCTCCCCAAAGCTGCCATGCCGTGGCGCCATACTGGCTCCAAAATTCAACAGCTGATATGCCTGGAAACAGGGGAAGCTGGGTAAGGGGATGAGATCTGGGTCCTTCTGATGCAAACAAGCACCTTTAAAACAAATGCTTCCTATTCCTAAGTGGGCCCCTCATGCTTTACCGAAGGGACCCTCTGATGGGACACAAACACCCTGCCTTGGATTTACCCACAATGCTGCGCTTCCCCCAGACCACAGATTGCCATCGGTCCTGCCTGAGGGGCGGCGAGATTCCATTCCATCCCGATTCCCAGATTCACTGGAGGAGCCTGGAGACAGGCTGCACGGTTCAGACAGAAAAACGCCAACACCGACAGAGAGGGAAGGAGCCCAGCCCCAGCAAACACGGCCTCAAAGGGTTCAGCAGCACACTGCGCTCTCCCCCTCCCCCACCAAGTAATGTCGTAAGGCCCCTTTAACCAGCCCCTCTGTCGTAAGGCCCCTCTAACCAGCACGGAAGTGACCAGGGGTCATACAAGTACACGAAGGCAGCAAATCAACCCAAAGACTCAGCACTTCTCCCGCACACGCACACAGATACACTTTCGTATTCATATCTTTGTGGGGACTCAAATTCATTTCTATGGGCAAATCCCCCCACCCAGCGCTAACCTTAACCACAAGCAACCAAACAAAATGCAAAAACCTCTGGCATTTTTTTTTTCTGATTGCAGTCACAGATTTTATTTTTTTTTTTCCCCTCAAAACAGTCCCCACAACATAATACACACACACGAGCATGCATGCACACACACACACACACACACTAATGAGCACCATTCGCATCACTTCAAAGCAGAATTCCAGTGCCATTCAGTCACTTCATGCACTGTACACCCCCCCCCACCCCCAACATTATCGTAAGCAATAAACTGCTCAGCGTGTGGATCAGTGCCACTTGCTGACAGCTCCATCTTATCCTCAATAACCATTCTAACACGGTCACCAAGGGTCTGGCTAACGGCCGCCATTAAATCCAGTGACATGCTCTGGCCTCTAGGTACATGTAATGATTCTTTTTGATGTGTAGGATGTACCATTTTGGGTGGGACAGGGGTGCCACAGCAATGGATCGTACCAACTCAAATCAATTTACACAGAGCTGCATCACAACCATCTACCAGCTAAATGTTTAATACATCACTGCAATGGCATTACTCAAGAGTAATTAACACAGCTCCGGGGCTATGGGCCTTTCCCCCACCGCGACGCTACCCTGTGTGGCGTGCACGTTTTCTCCTTTTTGGCACAGAAGTCCCCTGCCGTGTGGCTCTGGCACCCCGGCGACGACGGACACTCGAAGGAGACAGACGGATTACCAGCAAGGTCGGCCTGCGGCCATTGAAATCCTGGCACGGGCGACGACCTTCGGCAAATCCAGCAAACATGAGCGACGCCAGTGTGGCAGGACAAGCAGAAGAAGGGAGGAGGACAAACTCCGCGTTCGGCAGCTCTAGTTTCAGCTTGGGGAATGCTGGGAGTTCACCCTTAAGAACCGCGATAGGAACATAGGCACTTGAGGGACTCTCTCAGCGGCCAAACTGATCTGGGTTCAGGACATTCACACAGGCTACACACTCAAAACTCAATATTTCCAATACGTATGAACATACCAGCACTGGCTGTGGTTCAGGGACAAACCTACGGTGACCAGATAATGTCAGGGAGGATATTTTGAGGTAGAACAGGATTTGTAAGCTGCCATTTCAATTAAAAGGACCCGGATTTCACTTGAGTTCTGGCTGTGTGCTGATTGGTCAGCCTCCTATAATCACTCATGTGCCACTAATGCTAATGTGAAACAGCTGGATGACTCTTTTAGTCAAGAAAACAAACCAGTCAAAGCACAAGAGCTGAACTATTTAGCCAGGCAGGTTTGGAAGTAGTTTGTAAAACCCGAAGTAGCTTAAAGTGTCCTCCCTGACATGGATTATCTGGTCACCCTAGGGAGAACCATTAGAAATAGAATACGAATTTGGTGATCAGTGGTCATTGTTAACACACCACAGCACAGCACACCATGCACACCAATGAAATGGGTCCTCTGCACTTAACCCATATGTGAATTTCGTGACATAGCAGGGGGCAGCTAATCCAGCGCCCGGGGAGCAGCGCTTGGGGACGGTACCTCGCTCAGGGTACCTCAGTGGTGACTCGGCTGGTCGGGGATTCGAACCTGAAATCTTTCGATTACAAGTGCGCTTCCCTGACCATCAAGCCCCCACTGCCCCCAACACATGACATACAGAACAATATTATTAGACACTTGCCAGAAACACTTCGTGGTACAACACAGTCAAAATTACAGGAATATATAAAGATGACAAATTTACCACAGAAACGACTCAAAGACATCTTTAAAAACACACACATTAGCGTAACAATACAAGCGATTCACACATTTCAGACGTAAAACACACCAATAACCTGAAATACAAAAAAAGACAAATTTACAAATATATTGCAGACAATGGAGAGAAATGTTGGCATAGCAAGAATGCAACTGTCGCTGGGTGATGGGGAAAAACAACACAAAAGCTTATCCTACAAACCAAAACACAAAACGCTAGTTTTACATCCCTAGACAGAAAACCCACCTGACTCCTCCCACTTCCCGCTGTGGCCAAGAGCGGCGAGTCCGCCGATTTTTATAAGAAACCACTTCTAGTGATGGTTCACCAGCTCGGCAGAACAGTCACGTAGACCCACACTGGGCGACCAAATCGGCACAAAGCGAGGAAAAGGCCCAAAAGGACATAAAAACAAAAACAAAAATCAATTAGTGAAAGGTTGGGGGGGAGGGGAGGGGGGAAAGCACATGATCATCATGCAGCTGCCGGAGGCTCCTCTTTCCCGACACCCCCAGGCCGAGCGAGAGCGACGCGATAGAGGCCAGGAGAACCGCCCGTCGGCCGCTTTACAGTAAAACTGCTGCGGGTGAATGCAGCCACCTGAACCAACCTGCGAGTTTCCCCAGATAGACGCCGTCCGCGTGTCAGCAGTCTTAAAAAAAACAAACCCTTTCCAGATCATACTACAGCTCCTATGTCACCCTGCTCACACCTTGCATCTTTGTTCCAATGACGAGCGCAGAAGATGCTTCCAGTAAATGGCCACACAAGTTGTGCGATACAGGAGAGTGAGTCATTAAGGTATCAAACTCTCGCAGTTTCCCAGCCTGACAAAGTTTGGTCGTATATGTACAAAAAAAAAAAAAAAGTCGTAGGCGGTCAAAGACAATGACATGTAATTGGTCAGGTTGGTGTAATACCGATACTGTCGAAAGTGTGTCAGCTTAGCCATTTCAGAACATCTTCTAAAAAGTCACACCAGTATTTGAAGTGACCATCCAATGCACCCTTGACCACCGGCACGCCTCGTATGGCCCCGCGAGGAAAGGTTTGGGAACTGAAGCCGTGCTCTTCCAGCCGTCCAGCAAGATATCTGCAACTCTTTGGAGAACAGAAGCAATTCTTGCTCATTTTTATTGTGTTACTGTTAAGGAAACAAAACAAACGCAGGAAGGAAACGCACTAATGGATGGATGGACCCCAATCGATGAGCAAAGCTAAATACCTAAAACCTCAACTAAATTAGGGCACAGAAATCAATGCATAATTAGTAGCATAATAAAAGCACGAGATGAACTGAAAACACTCCAAAAAGCACATTTTGCACACCGCTCAATTTCAGCTTCAATTTTTAGCCAATTAACAGTACAGCCATCTAATCCCTTAAGACTTCCCTGCAATGGGAAACAGACCAGACCCTGCTGCCGGGTCTCCAAATACCACCTGGCTGATTCTCCACAGGCAGCAGTCTTCAGATTGCATTCTCTCTCCTGCCATCCTGTCTCCAATTAACGAAAGGAAGAAGGGGCAGAGCCTCTGGCACGGTGAACAGGCCACTGGGGGGGGGGGTCTCCACCTGACAGAGAGGAGAGTGATTTCCACTCACACACCTCTGTGCTCAGCTTACCCAACCAGGGCACAGATAATCTGAATCATATCAGCAAAAGCAATGGGTACAAGACAAGGTAGGCCTACACCAGTCTCTGCCTGTCTCCCCCCTCCCTCTCCCTCAGAAAGTCTCATTTCACCTGAACAGTATGGCTCAAAATTGAAGAGTGGAGGGGGGTGGGGGGAATCAGCGGAAACACACGGAAAATAAAAATCCATACACAGGCGGGAGGGGGGAAGCTTATCTTCCCTTCCCTAGACACCCAGTCTCTACTAAAGTGGCTTTTGAAATAGCAAACACCGATTCGACTCATGTTAACAAGCTGCCTTTAGCTATGAGTGCTAAGCTATGAACACGTACACAAAGAAGCAGCTAAGGGATATAACGAGCTTCCATTTAACGTGCTGCTGTCATTCATGCGAGCCGGCCTTCTCACACACACGGGGGCCCGTACCGACAGGGCAACAGAGCGTAAAGGCTCACAGACACGCACCGACAACGGACCCCGACTCTGCAAGGCCAGGTCGCCGAAGGACGGATCTTATGGGGATAGGCAATGCAGAATATAAACCAGGAGAACCGGTTCCAACCGGACTTGGAGCAAAAAAAAAGCGACATGCATCCCTCGTTTCTGGCTGACGTGAGGCTCATTAAAATGTTAATCTGTGCACAGCAGTACTAATTAGCCTACACGGTATAATGTACACAGAAACCAGGGGCAAGTGATGTGCTGGGAAGGGGTGGGGGGGAAAGGGGGGGGTACAGTGGAAAAGGAGAGACCTCAGAGGAACACGATGTCTGCACGCCTCACGAATCTGACAGGTTATTAACTGATAATGTGGATGGAGTCCAACCACACCAGACCCCAGGATCTGACACACGCCATACTATCCACAGCTCCACAGAAGCAAAAACAGTCGAATCCCTAGTTATTTATTTCTGCTTCACAGAAACGAGTTCCCCCGGCTACGCGGCCGAGTTGCACAAGCGATATGATGCAGAGGCTATTTAAAAAGTTTCCATCAGCAGATGTGTGAATAGGTCCAGTGCAGAGGGCATGGCCAAAAAGACGAAACAATGAACTCGACGATCAAACCAAACTCCGAGTTACATTTCCAGGGACTTTGTTTCTGAGAAGAGTCTTAACCTCACACACAATATGGCACAATTTACTGTGAACATTTAAGCTCCACTGCGCATGACAAACAAAAGCTTCCTTTGGTATAGAAGGGAGGGGGGGGGGGGGCTGTCGGCATCCCTCATCCAAACTGCTGTCACATGGAGGGCAGAAAGGACTCCAAATATTCTAGACTGGCATTTCCCTAAGCGGTCGATGAGGACCCACAGCTGGTCCATGTTTTTGCTCCCCCTGAGCTCCCTGCCAGACAGTCCACTTTTTTGCTTGCTCCCTGGGAGCAAAAATGTGGAGTGTTTGGGGGTCCTCGAGAATCGGATTGGGGAACACCGTTCTAGACGATTCTGAGATCTTCAGGGAACGGCACGGTATTCCACAGGAGCTCCGAGCTGAAACCCCAGCACACAAGATGCCCTTGCCCCGGGTCTGTCAGAACTGCACTGAAAGAACCAGCATCCCCACTGCAATAACAAAAGCTGGTCACAAAACCCATAGGGGTGAAGCTGGAGAAACCAGGAATGAATATTCCGATAACCGGCATGCCTGATATCCACATTCTGCTTAGGCTGCCACAGTAATTACATTATCGACTTATCGCACAATATATGGAGGTAACCTCAATTTTTGTTTTACCCCGACACTGGCAGCTGTTTCTTCCCTCTTATCCGCTCTCTGTCGCAGGTGCGGTTCAGGGTCAATTCATACTTCATATAAAGCGTGCCGCAGTGCACACTGTACAGTGCCGGACCATCTGCGGCCCTGAATGTTCACACTTCTAATGCCAGCGCACCAGGCAAAGCCGCTATTAAACGTGTGGTATGGATATTATAAGAATAAACAAGAATTCACTAAAACTAACCGTGCACTGCGTACGTACAGTATGCAAGGCAGGGTTATAATCATTAAAGAAAACATTTCCATAAAAAGAAATAAGAAACTACAATAAAAAAAAACTATAACTAAATGACAACTATAAATATTGGTTCTGAAAATAATAGATAAAATAAAATGTCAAATACTTCCCGTTACCGTTTTTTTAAATACGAATTAGCTAAACTAATCATTTGTTTATCTTTAGCCATCTCATGCAATAAATTAGCAGGTTACTGCCTGCAACTTTCCATCTATCCCTAGAAATAGAAATACTAAAACCTAAAGTATATAACTAAGTAGATTCACATCTTAAAACTAAAAAAAACTAATGAAACCTAAAACTGAAAGATTTCAAATTAAAAAAAAAAATAGAGAAAACAAACCGAAAAAAATCAAAACGATAGCACTTATGCTAAAATATACATGGGTATACGCGAAAAGACACACAAAGATGCAGGGCTTGTCCGTCAGCATTACAGCCAATCAGCACTCTGAAACATAGAAAGGCGGGGCAGCATGTTGGCGCTGTCGAAATCAGACGCGCACAGAACTAAGGAGCCTCCAATTCCCAACAGAGCCTCATGAGCTCAATTTGTTAGCTGCAAGGTGCTGTCAAGAGACAAAGTTCAGCGGACCTGAACACAGATGACCCAGACTGAATTAAGGCCTCACTGAACACATCATTTTCAAGCAAATAATTAGGGTAGACACAGTACCAATACCAGATAGCAACACCCATTTTCAAGGCAGGAAGGACAAACTCAAATAAATTCTGTGTTCTGAGCTGCTTAATGGACCATCACCACGACCAGCTCTTCTACTGAGCCATTTCAAAGGGTCAAAGTGTTAAGCACCAGCTCATCATCAATTTCTGACCTCGATGTCACCAGATTCCATCCCAATAAGGACTCTTCCGTAATCCCCAAGGGCACTTAACTAGAATTACACCAGCAGAATATGAAGCTATATAGATGAGTAAAGACAAGGTCGCTGACTCAGCATTTAACCTAACCATCTAAACCGGACGCTTTACATGAAGACGTGTGTATATTTTTACATTTCTATTGCAGCGGAGTAGCTTTCATACATGCAATCAGCAAGGACTCCAGCCTAGCGTGTAATAATCATGTTGAAAAACGTAATCCTGACATTATGCCCATTAATCATCGTTATAGTGATGATACCAGCCTTAAAGGCATCAAAAAAAAACTTTAGTCCAGATGGAATTTTGTGCTATTCCTGCCAGTCAGACTGGCATTCAGAAAACAAAATGAACATACTTATAAAAACGGGTACTGAAACCAGCGTTTGGACTGCCACGTTCCACACAAAGTGCCCACATGCGCGCGCACACACACACACACACACACACACCACCTGACTAGATGTCATCTGGACATTATTAAGCATGAACCTGAATCACAGTAAGGAAGGAACTGATATAGGGAGTTTTTTTAAAAAAAAGTGGTGCCCTTCATCCATGCAGTGGTGGAGAGAATACATTAGTTTAAGGGTAATAAAAGGCACGGATATATTTCATGCAAGGGTTTTCCATACAAGAAATACAAGCATATTGGCTGATTTACTTAAGATGTAAACGCATAGAATTAAAAATGCAACACTGATACATGACAGGCAATGAATTCAGTAAGAAGTCGTCTCTGCAGCTAACTGGTCTGACAGAATTAGTGTTATAAAGGATCCGCTTTACAGATACCTTATGCTACCGTGATTAACGGTGGAAGCTGGTATATGAACCACATCCGATTACCTGAAGCTGTCGCAATAACCAGCGCTCAAATAACTAACTAACTTAGTCAGACTGATATAGCTTATATGTGAAAGGTGAGGCTCTAAGATAGATAATAAAAGTAAACAAATAGGAGACGTGAGGCGGAGGACATCCTATTTTGCTGACAGTAATCTGCTTGAAAGTTACTATTAGCCGGCCGAGAAGTAGGTCGGATCGGTTAGTACTGAAACCGGTGTATTTTAACCAGTCAGGCTCACTAACCCAAATGCATTAAATCACCAGAAAAAGCAGCATTGGAGGGATTAAACTCACGGTTTGTATAGCCAGCTGTGCGTATACTTATCGCAGGTGTCTGCTGGCCGAACACTTCTAATTGCTCCACTTTCACTCCTGACAGTCGCATTACTAGCAGTCGGTTAACCTTGTTACCATCCCACCCCGCTTTTTAAAGTGTATTTTAGCGGCCGAAACACTTAAACTCACTTTTGGACATTATACGTACTGTACGCCGATTCTTTGTCTAGCAGCCGGCGGTTCGGCGTAGCAGCCAGCCAGTTAAAGCTAGTTAACAGACACCTAGACCACAGCCAGGAAAAGTGACACGCTCCTTGTTAATTTGACCTGGAGTTAGCTAATAACTGTTTAAGATGAGTAAGCGGCGACTTCCCGTAACTTTGCACCGCTGTAAAACAAGCGGAGGCCGAGAAAAACCGCCCGCTTTCCTCCGCCTGCACGCCGCCCTCAGAGCACCCCTGCCGCGTCTCTTACTTTTCTCATCAGCGCAGTTTTTTTTATTTTACTTTTATCGCAAAGGCGCCCCTCTCCACTTCGGCTGTTAACCCGGACGGTCGGGATGCGCCCTTACCTTTGCCGTCCCGGCTGACATGCAGCTGTGTCTCCGTCCCTCACATTCGTCCCTGACCCCAGCCGGCGTGGCTCCCGCCGCTTACAGCCCAGAGACTCACGTTACTCATTCTTTATAAACACAAATGACGTGCGTGTCTTTACTGTCACATCAGTCTTAGACTGGGCGCACATAAAGCCAGCTGCCACTGAGAAGGGGGTTAGGTGTCCCTCCTTACTAAAAATAAGCATGAAGTATAAAATGTTCTCCACAAGCGTTAGAGAAATTAGGAAAACAATACATTGTTTATTTCTTGGCCATTGGACAATAATACCGTGCCCAACCTAATCATATAATGAGTTACAATTCATGTCAACTCATTCAAACGATTCAATTCATTTGAATATTGTCTTGCACTATTGTTCCAGGTTTATGAACCAACACAACCTACACACACCTATGACATTCTTTTTTGAGGAACTGCGTCTTGAAACCAATAGCAAATACTCCTACATGATCATGTCACAACAGCTTACAAAACGCTGTTTATTTAGAGGTTGGTTTGGAGGAGGGGGGGTTTCAACAAATCAAAAGATTCTGCAATACTAGGGTTGAGAGTTGGTTTATGATTTAATTTGGTTTTAAGATCCCATAAATGGGATGGGTTTGCTGAATAACAGCAAGTGTTTTATGCTTAACCCTGACCAGAAACACTATTTTGGGACTAGCACCACAAAAGTTACCACAATCCACCTTAATCTCTACATAGCTAGGTACACACCATTGCCCATCTGCCGGTTGGAAGGACAAAAAACCACAAATAAGTGTGTATGTCTTTATTAAGGTTCTCAAATGATAAATAATGAATTAACACAGTGGATCAGAGGTGAAAAGTGAGGCTTCATCTCTCCTGAGTTGTGAGTTTCATTCCTGTGTATTGAATTTGCATGTTCCTCACATGTTCCTGCAGTTTAGGCGAGATAGGGTCATCAATGACCTGCAGTCTAAGTCAACGGCTATGAAAAATAGATGAATGGGCAGATAATGAATTAGAAGGAAAAAGTCATGAGCATTATGAATGTTCAAAAATTAACACATTGCAGAGTAACAGCTTGGTTCAGCCAGTTTGGACGGTAAAACTCCTGACTCACAGGTAAGCAGTTGCCAACAAGGTGTTTGTGAATTAAGGTCAGTTATGGCCACTAGTGCATCGCCTCTGCTGTAGTGGAACTTCAGATACTCAGCATCCATCCTCCTTGAAGCTGACAAACCTAGAACAGCATAGCATTCGCATGACAGTCTGTTTCCCTTGTGTACGTTCATGGACCGTCATGCTGCGCAATAAACCAGATCGATGATAAGGTGCTGAAAAGTTGACCAAACACAGCTCTAATTTGACATCCAAGGCTCAGACTCTTAAAAGATACGAAGAAATGGGTGATGCTTGTTTGACATCTGTTTTTGTCTGGCATACAGAACGAAGTCAAATCAAGCCCAAATGCGCAGGTCGCTTTCTCGTGAGAAATTTAATGAAACGCGATGATTAAACTTCACTTTGTTGCTCGGGCAGGAAGTTGCACAGGAAGTTTAGTGATAAGGCAACTACCGTTTTCAGTGAGACTAAGAGCTAGTGAAATAAAGTAAAATGTCCGACGAAGAAACGGCGGTCTGGTTTCATCAGCCATGGCTGTAAATTAGAATATAGAGGATTTATTAATCCCGTCCCGGAATTAAGTAACAGAGAGATACGTCAATGGAGTTGGTCATGACTGTTGGTGAGCCCACGTGTTGCTGCTATGGAAAGTTCCTCGCTGATAAAACTACTCATCCTGCTGTTGGTGACCTTCATCGTGTGTCTCCCAGAGTTTTTCCCACCATACCAAGGTACGTGGTAGTAAGAGTAGATCAATGGTGCTCACATGACCATACGGGATGAGATGTTTCATTGGACACACAGAAACACATTGATATGTTTTATTTAACAAGCCGATCCTCTTGCCAGTCCAGGAATCCATGCCTTCCTCTTCATGTCAGATTGGGGTAGCGAACCTAACCAAACCTGATTTTAAGAACTTCGCTATCGTATCGCTATTGGTGTCCTAGGCTATATAGCTCACTGAGCATTGTCTGATAAGTGAGGTTTAGGAGGTTTCGCTTGTATCTATTTTACATTGATATCTAACTACTATGTCATTATAAAAACACCAGACAAAAATAAACCACTTTGAAGCTAATGGTGACAGACTAAGGAGGTCCTGAAAACAAACATTGACAATTCAAGCCATATACGTAATAAAAAAAAAAACCTGTAAGTAGTTTTTTTGTCACTATTTTCGTCTGCTTTGAAATACATTCTGATTAATATAGTAAAACTACAAATACAAAAATCTGTAGATTAAAACAGTATTCATTTTCATTTCAGATGAATGTCAGAATAAATAAAGTATCTACAAGCCCAAATAAGATTTTCTCAGATATTTATGCTGAGCATTCACAGACATACATTTTCAAGATTACTTTTTTATGGCACAGAGGATGTGAGCTTCCAGCGATATGCTGCCGTTTGCGTAAACGGTTCTGCTTTGTGGAATTACGTTGTATTATTCGGACTGGCATACAAAACGTATGAAATACTTCCAATTTGTCACTGTATAAAAAATAAGATTCAGGCAAACACGGGATGTGGTTCGATTTAGATCAAAAGAAATTCCAGTTTTTAGACAAAACACTTAAAATGGGCAAAAAAGTGAAAGCCAACCTGCGAAAAACGGCCAGAACAATTTGCGCAACACTGTCCCCTCATGGTCATTAATCAAAACTGCAGGGGCCTTGAGCTATCTCCAGCGCTGCTGTGGTTCACTACTGCCCGTTTAATGTTAATAGCGTTCATCAAGAATTCTCATGGCCGATGCAGAGTATTGAGTATTTAGGCCTTAGGGGTGTCACATTACCATGATGCTGGGGAGCCCACGACTAAGACGTTTACCCAACAGAATGCATAGTGATCAGCGCAAAAGGCTTCAGAGGGCTGTTTGCAAAGTCCCTTCCGCCCAGTAATACCTTATCTGCAAGTCTTCTAGAGTATCTCCATTTTCTTGTATCATTCATCTATCTAAACGCAGATCAGGGGAGAATAGATCTTACCTGCATGGGATTCCAACCCTGTCTGAAGCAGGGGCACCGTGAGCTGGGGTCCCGTGAACCTCCCAACACGGAGGACACAGGGCACAGGAACGAGTGCCTGGGATGTACCAACGGCAGCAGCATCATGGGGGTGTCGCCCGGCGTCACCTCCGCAAGCACAAATGGGTCGGACAGTCCAGAGACGAGCTGGTCCAGGTGTGAGATAACAGCAGACCTAGGGGCCCTGAAATGGACAGGTAAGGTCACCGTCTCCTGTGGATCACCATTAGCTAGGCCAGATAGCTTGATCTGGGAGAACTGACATGTGTCTTCACCTTTCCGGTTAAGGAGGTGAACCTGAGTATTTGTTGACCAGGATCCCTTTAGGGACGTACATCAAATAACTGGTGTCACCGCTGTACAGCAATTCCGCTTCTTGTTTTTTTTTTTTTTGTTTTGTTTTTTTTTCCCTCGCCAACTTCAGAGCTGTCCAGCCTCTCAAAACTGCAAGAAAGAGAAACATGTCCTGTCTAAGCCCAGTGGTGTATTTTTAAATCTGCGTGTGACAGCGTGATGAATCAGCTCCGCTGTTGCCAGAAACCAGCAGGAATCCGACCTCGGTTGAGCGGACCTGCAACTGCCTGTTTATCTCGGCTCAGGAAGTAATCGAGCGAGCATTCTGCGTTTTGAGCGACACGACTGTGCCAGTGTGTCAGAATAAGACTAAAAACGCAAGCAAAGCTCTTCAGAAGAAGTCTCACTCTCATTTTTACCGTTTCATCCATTTCTAACCCTAAACTAAGAACCTCCAAACACACGATAGCCATTTTCTAATCATGTATCTCTTTCACACAACATCACACCATCTGGTGACACAGCAAGTGACTGACCTGTCCCTGGGCATTTAGGTGACACTGATTAACCCTTATTCTCAGGGTAGAACTATGGTTAAGTCTTGCTGTTCTGAAATCGCTGGCCATACTCCAGTCAACATGCGGAGGACCCACTCCAGGGTCCTTAGCAGGGGTGGGTCAAGGATTGTTTTAGGTGG
>JAABNY020000050.1:1891124-1921841 GCA_015164015.2 Brevimyrus niger
AAGGTATCCGACTCCTTGTCGGTGCATCTTCTTACAAGGCTCTTAAACAGGAGCTAAAACTTGGCTTAGTAAAGGTTGAAAGATTCTCTTACACAGAGTAACAAAGGTTTTATTCACACATGTGTGTTCACACTAAATAAATGCTCTATTTTGTTGCTTGCTCCCATATCCAACTCCAAGATTAGAAAACAAACCTGAGAATCAGCTGCGGTTGCAATCCCAGGTTATCAACTAATCACAATGTAATTTCTGGGATTTTAGGAATGTCGATTACCAGCTAATGTCTCACTCATCAGAGGGGAACGCTAACAGCATATATATATATTTAGTCACGGTGAATGGCGGAGGGGGATTTTGCTACTGTGGCCTTGGTGACAGTCCGTTCTTTTCTGGCTCAAAGAAAAATCTCACAATGGCGTCCACCAAGTTATCCAGCTCTTTCTTCAGCTGCTCCAAATCGCTGCAACAAAAAGTAAGCGGAGTCCGTTAGACTGGATGTCACCGGTACGCTCAGCACAATTCAGGGGAATAACAGGTATTATCCATCCATCCATCCATCCATCCATCCATCCATCCATCCATCCATCCATCCATCCATCAATCCATCCATCTATCCATCCATCTATCCAGGGTTGTGAGGGGGCCAGGCAGCACATAGTGCGCGCACATAGTGCGCGCACACACACACACACACACGATCCCATGAGAAACTCATTGATTAGCTGACTACAAGTGTGAGAAGACAACAGTGCATGTAATGAATAACTACATTTTTTAGTACAACATTTGATTTTACCGAATCAAACGATTCACGTCTCCATGTTCAATTCCCCTAACAAGTATTTAAAACGATTTACTCTGCTTCAATAAAATTTAGATGACCCGATATAGACAGTAAATCTTGGACTCTGGTGCCACCTAGTGGGATTTCTTAAGAACTACACGCATGTCCAAGTGATGGGTGCCACAGCCCACCTGTTTCCGGGCGCGGCGCACAGCTCAGTGTAGTACTTGATCTTGGGCTCAGTGCCACTGGTCCTCATGGTCGCCACCCCACCGTTGGAGAAGCTGAACGTGATCATCTGACTGCTCTTGCTAATCGGGAGCACCTGGGGTGAGACGGATTTAAAGATGAAACAGATTTCAAAATAAATTCACTTCTAGTGTGTATGCAGCTGATCCATCATCCATGACATTTATTTATATTTATTTAGCAGATGTTCGCATTCAAAGCAACGTACAACTGAGGAGCATTTTGGAGTCAAAAGAGAAGGGTTTAAGGCCTTGATCAAGAGTCTTATAGAATTAGAATTTAGTGATCAGTGGTCATTGTTGACACACCACAGCACGGTACACAGTGCGCAACAACAAAATGTGTCCTCTGAATTTAACCCATATGTGACTTTCGTGACATAGCAGGGGGCAGCTAATTCAGCACCCGGGGAGCAGTGCTTGGGGACGGTACCTTGCTCAGGGTACCTCAGTGGTGACTTGCTGGTGGGGGATTTGAACCTGCGATCTTTCAATTACAAGTGTGCTACTCGTAACCTAATAGTGATACAGTTGCTCAACCAGTCATGGGATTTGACCCTATGACCACATGGACACACATCCCTAACCTATTAAGCTACACACAAGTGCTGTAGTTGGACAAAAACCGCACAAAATCGTACCGCCTTCTTATTGGGCTGGCTGCTATCATAGTTCGCGGTGAGGTCACGGACGCCAGACACGGTAAACGTCCCGCAAGTTTTGGGGTAGGTGTCCTTCCCGTCGAAGTTACGGAGACGCTCGAAAAGCTGCCGGATGGTGTCCTGGTCGTGGCAGATGAAGTAGGAGTTGCTGGTGATGTGATGTCCGTACCTGGAGAGGGCAGACAGGCAAAGAGAGAAAACTTCAGGCTGAAAAAGGGACGCCTGTGGGGGGGGCAACTGTACCTCACCATAAACCAGCATGGGAGGCTCAGAAATTCATGGCAAATGTGGGCACCAGTTAGGTTTTAGGGGACCGGCGAGGAGCCAGAGAAACCGGCACTCTCCACTGGAGCGGCGGTGGGTTAAGTACGACAGCCAATGGGCGGCGGAGAGGGGCACCCACTCCTCGTAGATGGCGCTCAGCTGCTGGGTGAGCGTGCGGCCCTGGGCGCACAGGGAGGAGGCGCACTCAGCGACGATGGCGGCTGCGCTCACGCCGTCTTTGTCCAGCACTGCCGGGCTGCACATGTAACCTTGAGGAGACACGGTCAGATCTTCAAAAGGCCGAAAATAGGAAAACCGTAACCAGAAGCCACATATCGAGGCTTTTAGGCAGAATAGGGATGCAGGATGTACTCTATTATATCCTATTAATCAGAATCTGTTTTATTGGCCGAGGAAAGTGACACCAGGAATTAGACTTGACGTTTCGCTCCAATACAAGCAAGACAATTAACAGTAAACAAGAGAAAGTACAGGTATGAGGTAATCCTAAAAACCCTACTGCAATACTGCAAATAGTAATTACATATATTCTAGATGTCTGTACAGAATAGTGAGATTTCTTGACGTCTGTGCAACATTCAGCATGCAACAAAAAATTGGAATTGAGTAGGACATTGTCACGCCCGGCTCGTACGATCCTCGTGTGTGCCACGCCCCCCACATTACCTCGTGTTAATTCCTGATTGTAGTCAGCTGTTGCCTGTTATGTTCAGATTGTCTTGTAATGTCTTGTGCTCATTTTTGTTAGTTCAACAGTCTTACACAAAAGGTGAACATTCATGAAGAAGAGAAAAAAAAAACAAAAAAAACAAAAAAACACCAAAATCTAAATCGAACAGTTTGGCAAACGGCTCTAAAAACAGAAGCCTAACAACCATGGAAAGTGTGTAAGTAAATTACGATCTTTTTAACCTGTGAGCCATTTAGCGATTCTGTGGCCGTGGTGGATGTACCTATAGCCTCTTCGAAGGCAAACAGCACCGTCTTGCCCTGGTCCAGCAGCTGCTTGGCTCGGTTCCCCATCCACTTAAAACCGGTCAGGGTTTCCTGGCGAGAGGTAAAAATGACACACCTTAGAGACCGAGCAGGAGGATACAGGACTGCCAAGAACCAAAGCACTCACCGCCAACTTATCAACCAGTAAACCCAGTCAGGAAGCCTATGCACAGGGGGGTGGGAGAAGGGGGGGGGTGATTCTGAGAAGTTTATACGGGACTTGTAAGTTTCTTGGTATCTTGGATTCCATTGCCAAGCTATGTTGCGGCTTATTCATGCAACACAGATAAAACAGCCTGAGAAGGAGAGGCACGCTAGAGGCAGCTAGCCTGTTGGAAAAGAATACCGGGCTCGTCGGAAGGCACGTACCGTACCAGGCAAAAGTCTGGACACACCTGCTTTTAATGCATCCGTCTCCATTTTAGCTGTAATTCCCCTAACAGTAACACACCCCAAAGCAATCAAGTAGTATATATGAAATATTGCCACGACCAAGAGTGGCGTTTAGCATCTCAATTCTCAAAATTTAAGACTCTAAAAAATAATGTTCTGGACACAACTTGGCCACCTTGCTCTTACTCTTCAATCCAACACATCCCAAACCAGCTCTGTAGGGTTAAGGTTGGGGGGGGGGGGGTTGTGGGGGCCGGGTTCTCTGTCACAGCACTCCATGTCTTTCCTTCTTCATAAGATGATAGAGATCTTTCATAACCTGGAGGCTTATTTAGGGTTGTTACCTTGTTGAAGAATAACCGATTTTCAGCTGCTGTCCCCAGATTTTGGACTCTTAGGGCCATTTGTCCTGGGGGCTCCGAAAAGCTGACTCTCATAAATTCAGTTACATGAGACACTCAGAAACACCCCGAGTCGCTCGGCAGCGATACCAGCTTTCTGTTCACGCAAGATAAAGCTGTTGCCCGCCCCCACCCACCGCTTGAGCGATTCTGCCGACCGGCCGTTTCCCCGGACCCCGCAGCAGCACGCCGGGGGCCCCTGGGGGGCGCACGCCGGGGCACCTGGGGGCCGCGAGCTCGTACCTCGAAGTGGAACCCTTCCTTGAGCGCTATGGCCCGCAGGATCTTGGAGGACACCGTGCTGGCCAGCATGTAGACGTTCTTGACTGCGGCAGGCTCCGGGTTCTTCAGCTTCCAGCAGTGGAACAGCCACCAGCCCAGCAGGGCACCGAGCTCATTGCCGGAAAAGACCCGCCAGTCGCCGCTGGCCCGAGAACAAGCGGAAACGCACGCCTTTCAGTTCACTTGCGCCGCTAAGATTTTAGAAGATTTTGAAGGGTTTAAAAAAGAACAATAATGTGCCGGCAGAGATTGCACTCAGGTGGTGATGGGGGAAGGGGGGGGTGCAGAAAGGGATTTTAAACCATGTTTCATACATAAACAGGGGAGGGGGCAACAGGCGGGAGACGGCTTAAAGCCCGCTCCGCAAGATAATCCTCCGTTTTGACGGTAAACGCAGTACCAGTGAAAAGTCTGGGCACACCTACTGTCATTTTGAAAAATCAGTGATTTTTCAACGAGATAAGACCCTAAGCAAACCCCCAAGGTTATGCGAACTGTATCATCTAGTCAACACTGAAAGAGATGGAGCGCCATGACAGATGACCTGCCCCCCACAATCCCCCCGACCTAAACCCTACACAGCTGGTTTGGGAAGCGTTGGACTGAAGAGTAAGAGCAAAGTAGCCAAGTTCTGCCCAGAGCTTGTGGAAACTCCTTCGGGGCCGTTGGAGAAGCATTTTAAGCGGCTACATTTTAAGCGGCTACAAGCCGGTTGAAGGAATGAGTCTGCAGCGCTGTCATTAAAGCAGAAGGCGGCCATTTTGAAGAATCCAAGATTCGAAAGCGTTGAGATGTCGAACACTCGTCGGTTGCTGTGGTATTTGATCACTTCCTTGCCTCGAGCCCTTTTATTATAAGGCGACTAACACAGCTAAAATAGAGACAAATGCATTACGAGCAGATGTGCCCGGACTTTTGACTGGTACCGAATGGGTTAAATAAAGCAGGGGTTTGGGACCTTGGGGAGCTGGGAGGACGGTGGGAGGGATCAGGGGACCTGGGTCTCATCCTCCGGCGAGACTCACCTTGGCTGCTTCTCGGCCACAGCCAGGCGATCGGCGTCGGGGTCGTTAGCCAGAACCACGGTGGCTCCCTCGTCCTCGGCCAGCTCGAAGGACAGGGTCTGTCGGGGACGGGACAGGCACACAGCGGCTTTCAGGGGCATGCGACGCCCAGGGCGGCCGTTTCGGTCCAAGTCCCAGGACTGCTAGCGTCGCAGCCGGACTGGGCACAGGTGACCTAGACTGAGCGATACGCAAACTAGGCACTGGTCTTTTTTAGGAGCTAAAAAAAAAAAACAGAACTATCTGGTTTTATCTAAAGATGTACATACTTTAAAAGTGCCATCAACATTTACTTAAATTTATCAGATGCTTTTATTCAAAGGAAACTTACAGTAGAGGGAAGGATTACAAATTATGCATGCTCCCGGGGATTAGAACCTATGACCTTTGCGTCATTAGCGCAATGGGCAATGCTGTACTTGTTGAGCTACAGGAATGCACAGCCAACAGAATAAGCAGGGGCTGAAAGTACAAATCCAGACCAAGGTTTTGTTTCATCCAAGCAGTTCAGTATAAAGAGTCACAGAGTACTCAACTGGTTGGTTGAAACAAAACCCTAGTTTTTATGTTATTCTCAGAGGTGGAAAGTTTAGGTCCATAAGTCCATCAGAAAGTCTGCGAGAGAGATCAGCGTCATAAAGACAAAACCCCTCATCAAGTCATCCCCTCATCATAGAAACCAGGCCTAGGCTCAGTGGTCTGCACCTACCAGGACCCCCTCTCCTTCCTCTGGGTTGGGGTACTTCACCGTGCGAAACTCGGGGTCGGGGTCCTTCTGCTTCTCCACCGGCAGGGGAGGCGGGAGGTTGAAGGCCTTAAAGGCCGACTGCACGAATGTGTGGCCCACACCGTGGACAGAGGTGTGGACAAACTTCACCTTGGAGCTCTTGTTAGTATCTCTGGGGGAGGGGGGGGGCAGTACGGGATGACATCGTCAGTCTATCTGCGACGGGTCAAAGCTCACAGGGACTGAATTCAGGGAGACCTGCAGTGTTCCCCAGTAAAACTACAAGCTCACAGGCTTCTGGGTGGAGGGAGGGGCACTGGCTACCTAACCCATCCATACTGGGGCCCCACCTGTGGAAGCAGAGCTCCTGAATGGTCTCAAAGTACTCCCGGCTGATCTTCTCGGTCGGGTCCAGCAGCAGAGGGCTCTTCTTGACCAGCTGCTCGTCCCAGGACTGCGGCCAGGGCTCCAGGTTCTGCTCGATGTACTTGGAGATCTCCTTATCATGGGGTGGGATGATCTGGGCGCCGTTCTCCCAGTAAACCTACCAGAAAAGGCCCACAAAAGATGCATCTTGGGGGCAGCATTGACATCTCAAGGTCACTCGATGGTGACGTTAATGAGCCCGACTGTCCGTACATTAAAACGGGCAGGGCGGAGTGAGCTACCTTATAGCCGTTGTCCTCTTTAGGGTTGTGAGAGGCTGTCACCATGATCCCAGCACAAAGGCCCAGATGAGACACCGTAAAAGGCTGAATTGATGGGGGGGGGGGATATATAAACATTTAAATATCTGTAGGAAACTGAAATGCATGAATAATATTTTAAATGTTTTCACAAGAAAAGAACAACAACCAGTCAACAACAACCAGGCACTCTTTACTGCACAGGTTTTCCCAGGCTAAACTCCAGGGGCATCTGCTATAAAGTTGTATAATAAAATTTTAACCCCTGCCCCCAACCAGTCGACAACTACAATATTGCAGGAGAGAGCAAGGGGGCCTCTGACAACTCAGATAGTCTAGGGGCTTCGGACTGTGTTAATGTATCTCTGATTATGGAGGCAGTCGATCTACACAACATCCAGGCCAAGAAAAAAAAAAAAAGTTACAAAAGGGCAATCCCCAAATCCGGGCCATGTGACCACGTGAGCAACGCGTGATTGGCCACATGACCTCGCCGGTTTGGTCCATATATATATCTGGCAAAAGGCCCAGACCAGAGGAGGGACAGGACAGCAAGGCAAGAGCTTGCAATGTTTTACCCAAGCAGAAAGCGAGTCACTGTACCGGCAGCAGAAGAGTAGCCGAGGAAACGGGGAGAAAGATGCACCCAGGCTCAGGAAAGAATGCTAAGCCCTCAGTCAAAGAAATGAAAGCTAGAGAAAGCAGGAAGTCATCTGGCTCAGAGAAAGGGGTAGTGTTAGCAAGGAGACCAAATCCTAGTTAGTCTGACCCCCAATTAGGGAGGTTTATAAACCCAGAAGACAAATACAGCAAGTTGGCAACTAAAGAAAATTAAGAAAACTAGCGTTGGACTGGTGATTAGTAGCAGGACGAGGGCAATGGCTACCATCTGCACTGTCGGATAAGAAGGGGACTGATTTGTACCTTTGTTGTCACGGGGGCTGTACCCTCAAGGGTAAATGTACCTTTAGGCAAAGGGACATTTAATGTACCACTGGGGGTACATTAATGTTGTTTCTACCTTGGAGATGTTCATCAGAGTCCACTTCCGTACCTTATATTACACTAAAAAGGTACATTTACCTACAGCTGAGGGTACAATTGGCAGACCTCTGAGAGTACAGCCCCGGTGACAAGCAAAGGTACAAATTGGTCCCCATTTTCTGACAGTCTGGGTTCTATTTTGATCAGCGTCTCGCCAGTATAGTAATGCCAAAAAGCACATACATTTCCACAGGAGTCCCAACCGTGAGCTCAGACGACCACCAAACTGAGATTTTAGGTGTCAAACCATCACTATTTTACAGCGTCATGAAATACATGCCTGGTTCACCTCTCAGCCCTCGTGCACGATGTCGGGAAACCGCGGAGCTCAAAAGTGATCACGCGAGCGAATGTGAAAATCACGCCGGCCCAGAAACGACTACGCTGTGAAGCCTTTGCGGGCGGAGCATGTGAACATCACCGCTGGGCACAACCAATAAGGCCACTGCAAGCGTGCATACATACAGTATACACTGCAGTGAACTCACTGCTCTCCAGTGAATCAGGGTAATGTGTGGTTCAGGTTCTTGGAAGGGATTTGTTAACAGAGCAACATTTATGGTGAAAATATTAGGAAAATACTAAACAAGCCAACTTCAGGTTGATGTTTCGTAATATACATGAAAGAGCAGTTGGACCAGTGTTAATTCTGCAAAACTACCATAAGTAATTTCCACATCCAGCCATGTACCAATACAATAAATGAACAGGCATCTCTTTCCTGTCTAACGACAGACAGACGGCATCCGGTCGTGGGTTTTACCACAAAGGGCGTGGGTGTAATGCCACTGAAGAGATGGACCGGGACCTTTCGGCTGATCATCACGACGGCGGCCAGGGTGGCAAACCTCTTACTGCAGCCCCCGCTAGGCGGGTGGGCCCGGGCATCGTACCCAATCACAACTCCCCGTTCCTTCAGGTCTGGGAAGCTCTTCTCCAGATACCTGCAGAAACCCTGGAAGGACAGTTTGCATTGTGCTGTTACGGGAAGACGTCAATAAACAGGGCTGCCAGACTTCTAATGGTGAAGGCAACTCAGCAGCATCAGGTAAACTTGACTACACATGTTCAGCTAATCTCCACATAAACTTATAGCACACCGCTGCTCAACCTAATTGGGACAAGACAGGTCCCTCCACATTGAGATAGAGCACCACAGAAAACCCTGAAGTGTATTTTAATACTGAGAACACAAAGACCGTACTTGAGGTCTTGGCAAGACCAGTCAAGACCCTCCCAAGATCAAACTTGGGGAATCATGGGACTGGTCTCGTTCAGCAAGGATGCAATCAATGCATCCTTGATATTTGGGGTGGAACAAGACCAGCATCGGGGGATTTTTTTTTTTACAGTCCTCCGAATTTCTGTTCTTGAGTATTGGAACTGATCCTCAGCAATGGAAGATGACGCAAAATGGGCGTTCGAGGACACAAGTACGTTGAAGTACACATATTGAGAAATACCCCTGGTGCCCTTACCTGGGTGGTCTGGATGATGGTGAGGTCGTTCATGCAGGAGACGCCGGGTCCCATGACGGCCCGGAGGCCGGCCGTCCCAAACTCCATGCGAGCCCCGAAGCACTGCCGCAGCTTCTCCGTCGCAACCTCCGCCTGCATAGTCTGTACCGCAGACAGCGTCTTGGGGTTCTGCGATCAGAGAGCAACACAGCGCAAGCAATTAGAAGTGAGGATAAGTTTAAGGGGTCTGCAAGGATGTATATCAGGGGCTTCAGCACCCCCAAAATGAATAAAAGCACCCCCAAAGATTTCTAAAGATTTCTAACTTTATGCTGTTTATGTGACGAGTAAAGTGTATCTTGCCTTGCTGGGAAGCTCTCTGGGTGCTCAGCACCCCCAAAGCTCTGAACCTAGAATCGCCCCTGATATATAGATATATATATGTGCACCACTCTTTGGAGAGTTGTTCGTCAACACACAATGATGCATTCATGCAGAGCATCGTATCGTATCGGAAATGCACAAGTCAAAATTTGATATTGACCATAACTTAATTGTTCCGCAGACCCCAGAGAGATGGTCCGTTTTAAAGCTCGGCGTTTTGTAAATAGTCGGTTTCACGATTGTTTACAAGTCTTTGTTGTTCCACCGCGTAACAAAATACTCAAGTCAAGAGAAAGAGCAGGTGTCAGTAGTGTCAAGGGAGGGTATCACATGTAATAAACTGTATGAATTACATACAGCACGGACGGAGTACTGATCGTACGTCCTGATTTCTCGGAAATTAAGATGCTTATGAGTCGACTTATCTAAGCCCACGTGAGCCTCCGCCACGCCAAGCGGCTAATCTGCTTAGTTTCCCATGGTTTTTTCACTTCGTCTCCTTTCACCACGGTTTTTATGAATAATGGACCCCCCTGGTTTAGCGTCGATACGCTGAATTACAATTTGTATGTGCAAGACCCCCACCTAGAAAATAACAAGCAGAGACCTGTTTCATTTTTAGTTTTCCCTGCTTTCTTTGCACATTTATACGTATAACGGACTTTAAACAGAGGTCCGTGTCGCCTCTGTTAAGTGTAGTAAAGTATGCAAGTAAATAAGACGCGAAGAATGTACTTCAATAAAATGCGAATGACATTGATAACAAGTGTAGTCTAGTATCTAATCCATGAACAGTGTAGCGATGCACGTTACTGAACGTGAATATCCCAGTGACTTTACACTAGTTAAATAGCCTTTCTATGGCAGATTTTCATTTCCCAGCGAGCTGAAGTTTACACCAGCAGCCCGTGAGACTAATCTGAGACCCAGGACGGAAAACGTGAACTTTCCCTTAGGAAGCATTTACATCCTGACAAGCGAGGGCGTGTCATGAGGGTATCATGAGAGGATCACGAAATAATATTTTTCTTCTGTAATGCAGTGTCAGTGAAAACTTGATGTCCGGTGTTGCTTACATCCCCTATTGCCTGTTATGAATGCATTTAACTGTAGGAAGTGCACCCGCACAGTGTTAAATATTGCATGTTTCGGCATCGATGCAAATGGGCAGATAGCGCTTCGACTTCCTGATCTCTCCGACAGTTTTTGTCACTTTGCTGGGAAAAACACGATCGCGACAGTATGGATAAAGCACATAAATCCCAATGTCTCACCTTATCCAGCCGCAGCCATTCCTTAATCTCATGATCCAAACTGGCGTCCATCTCCACGTTCCCCCTCTCCGCAAATCGCTGTCTTTGGAGCGACACGAACTAAGAATCCTTTCCGCTTCGAACGAACCTGTGGCCGTAACGCGGCTGCGAACTGGTGGACACTGGGAAATATGGCGTGGCGTGACGTGACACCGCCGCTCAGACTGGCACCCGCCCACCGAGAGGAGGCGTGACAGGCATGCTGAAATCTCCCTGCACGCCTCTCTTCCGTGCACCCAACAAACGAGTCAGATCTGTCTGAAATACTTAAATTATGAAATGGAATGTTACATTTCGACGGCATGATGAATATCGATAAACTCCCTGCTCAGTAACCAAGTAATGAGGGTTTGAACAAGCGATTGGTGCATTGCTCAGACAGCAAGAGGAGACTTGTCAGGAAAATGTTTTACATTTAATTTAAAAACACGACGGTTCGTCTGCACGGAGGCGCATTGCATTAACAAAACAGACTCCTTATCTACATACAATATATGACAAGATTGTAATTTTCATGAAACGTGGACTTCTCACGAATTCTAAGACACTAAATTAAATCCAGTACAGCAGTGTTTAGTCGTCCAGTCACTGTCACGGCTGCATGTATGAACAGTTATCGTGACAAACTAGGTTCACAGTCATGTTGCACATCGAGGTAGCATTTTTGTCGGAATCATTTGAAGGAATACAGACGCAGTACACCCTGGGGAGTGAGAACCAGCAATTGTAGTGCATTGTGTTGGTCTCGGTTTTGTGTCTGGGTGACGGGGCTGACACCCCTTAAAACCCCCTAAATCTTCCGAGGTCCCATAGGACATCCAGTATGGAGTTTCAAGGGGGGGGGGGGGGGAGAAACAAACCTTGTCATTAAGGCATTCTCCCAGAGTGCATTGCACCAGGCTTCTGTCACACATGAACAATACCAGTTACTAGCCCAACCCACAAGCTGTGCCGAGGCAGGCGGCTTCAGACGAAACAAGTGTACAACTCACGTTACACAACTATTACTGCAAGAGTAGTTTACTTCGTAGCTACATACAATAACACCAGTGGCGCGGTCTAGCATTAAAGGTTCTATAGAACCACACGCACCCAAAAAACCCTGCCAATTCAAGGACACAAGTTCTACCTACTTCCCGTAGCATATAGAAGCGTCAGTGGAAGGCAGTGCATATAGCGTGGGATAATCAAAGCCAGTCCACGTAAACACCACTACTTTATCACCAGCTGCCTGATCCAATACAACCAATTAAAACCCCCAGCACAAAGCCTGGAGCAATAGTTGCCCAAGGTACAAACACCATTCCATCAAGACCCGTTAGAGAACCATCGAGGGGAACAGACTACACCCAATCACATTTAGCACTATAGAAAGACGACACGAATAGTCTTCAGGGAGTTTTATTCAGTGCACTTTGCAATTTGTACAAACTGACAGGTTGTCAAGCATTGTGTGTCACTTGTGGGAATCTAGCAGACCACACGCCTTATTCCGTTACGGAATAAAGCGATGCAAAGAATCTAGATTCCCCGTGTGCCGCATTTGTGAGCCGAGGGATTGATCCATGCTCCAGACGTGTGCGGTGGAGAATGAATCCGCGTTTCCGCCATGCCTAAGACGTCAAGGTTTTCTTCTCCTGTTGAATAGCTGCGGAGGCAAGGCATAAAACACGCGGTTACACGGGCATGCTAATAAATCAGTCTGCATTAGGGTAGTCCTCGGGCTGTTAGAGGGCACCGGGGTGACACGCCCTCCCATACATTCAGCCAAAGCGAAAGCAGACGCAGCCGTAATCTGGACTCAGAATCAGAGACGCAAGATTGTGGGAAAGCAGGAGATCCCACCCCCGGTTTCAATCAGCATTAACGCGAGGCAATGCGTCGGAGCAAGCGGCGCCCGTCCCCCGTGGAAGCGAATTCACCCAAAAAGCGCCCAGTTTTACATAATCGTCTATCGGCTACTCACTCTCATTTGAAGGGAGCGTATTCTTCTCCTCGGTCTTAGTCTTCTTCAGTTTGCTTTTGTCAAAGTGTTCGATCTCGCTGACATTGGGTTTATCTGCCATTATGCAATTACTGTCACAAAAAGACATTAAAAAAATAAGATCACTACCAACCGAACTAGAAGGAAGGTGCCACCATTCCCACCTGCACACCGCGATAAATAGAATAGAGCGGCATCACTAGTTCATTGCAGTTAAACAAGCAAAAAACTCCCCATGAACTAAATGACGCCAAAGAGAAAAAAAAGCAGGAAAAACGGCACCTGGAGCACGTGTAACACCTCAGGAAAAAAAGGCACCACACAGTAAAACCAATGCCTTAAATATACGATTTACCCTCACATATCGGATAAAGTTCTGTTACATAGAAAACCAATTACAAACAAAGGAGGAGAAAGATTTTTACCAGACTACCTTGCCGCCTTGTTCAGACACCAGCACCCGATCAGCGTTCAGAACAATAGAGGTACCGCCTTGCGCTGCGCAAGCTTTTTATTCTGGATTCTTGTGACGTCACAAGGCAAATTAACGGGGGTGCTGGATGGCCTGTATACGGAGCTGCTGGTACATAATTTTAAGCATTTATCTGGCATATTTATGACTATCCCTGTCCGTTTCCATTTAATCGTATCGTTTGGGACATTCTAAATAATTATGATGATTGCATTCCCGCAATCAATTTATAAACCCAATGTTAAATTTGAATGCAGTTATAATCCTGGATTTTATATTCTGCTCAATTTACGCTTTAAAAAAATCTCAAAGTGCTTGTACTTAGACGCAGCGTTAGAAAAAATATTATACGCATGCGAGTATATTATAAATGAATTCATCTCTAATCAGAAAGCAATCTACACTGAGGGTCTACGGGACCAAAAAAAGTAGCATCTGCTGTAAATCAGGTATGAAATCATTTTTTATTTTCATTCTGTATTTATGTAGTCTGCACGCAGCGCCCCACCCACCAACCGCAGAAGGCGCTCCGCGCGCCCTTCGCTCAGCTCGAGGATCCGACGTCATCAGCGAAGCGCCACCTTGCAGCCGGAGCAGCTAGTGGGTGAGGGCAACGGGGCACGGCCGGGGAGGGCTGCTCGTCTTCGAAGAATGATCACGGGCGGTGACAGCGGCGCGTGGAGGTATGCTTACAATGATACGGCTGATATAGCTGTTTGGGGTCGGTCTGATCCGCTGTCAGTGTTTGCATTTGTTGTGATCACCCTCAGTGCTATGGTCCGTCGGGGTCACGGTCGAAGCTTAGAATACAGATAGAACACTCCAGTCTAGCTTACGTAATATTCCTCTTTCGATTCGCTGATTTACTAGATAACGGTTGTACGATCGCGATGTATAAATGACAGTCGATGCCACTTTTGATGCGGACCACAACAAACCGTTATCGACATTAAAAGACAGGCCGTGAAACATTTACCTGACCGAAAAAGACAGTTTCTCGGTAAGGCGGTCCCCCAGAGCAGTGTATTCGATCGAGTGGATTATAGGGTACCGATCGAGCTCTTTTGGAGTACTCCACTGTTGGCAATGCCACCGTAACACAATAATAGGAAGAAACCGTCCTGGAGATGGCCGTTTCTGGGTATAGTTTTCTCTGGATTGCCACTTTGACGAAATTGCCAGGCGCAGGATATTAGTTAAACTGAAATTGCGATTAAACTGATCGCACGCACCAGATGTGCCCTGCTCGCTATGGACGTCCGTAAACAGTCATATCTGGATGCTTAAGGGCTGCTGATTCGTCGGTTCGTAGCTCCGTGCAGATTCCCGGTTGCCCGAGGCACACAGAGTGGACTCGGTGTCCGGAGGCGCCCCTACCAAACACCAAAGAGCAGGCCGGTCTTTAAGGTGGCGGGAAGGTCAGCGCCGCCGAGCATGTGCGCCGAGTCCAGGTCACTTAAAGTGCGCACGAAGCGAGCGACTCTCGTCTGTTAGCCGCATGTGTGTCGTCGACTGCTGCTTAGAGACTTACAGCGCTTTTAAATGCAATACGCAGTACTGCGCCAGTTGTAAAGGTTCTTATAATCGCGGTTCGGGAGTTCTGTCACATATGGCGGGGACAAGTGTACCATTGTAGGTGGAAGTCGGTGCCAGGGTGCTCTGATCGCGCTCCTCCGCCCCCACGCACAGGTGTGCACGCCTTCAGGCTCTGGCAGCAGGGAATTAGGGTTAAGGTTTGGACGCCGTGCCAAACAAAACGGTCTGCCCCAGAGTGAACGTGTGAAAGTGTAGTACTGCATGACAAGTGAGACTCCTTACTCAATATGGGTTGATGCATTTTTTGTGCATCTTTTGTACTTGGTTTTGTTGGTTGGTTTGTTTTATGTATATTAAGTCATCCTGTAACCGTCTGTGTGTCTCTCTGACAAACAAATAAATCTTGAACCTGTGAAATCGCCATGCATGTTTTTTTTTCCAGCTTAGAAGTATCTCTGTGTTATAGCACATGGTCTCTTATTCATCTCCTGAGTCTATAATTTTTCTTCTCCTTTAGATCATTGTAATTTTCTATCCACCTATATTCAGCTCCAAAGAAACAACAGTGTGTTCAGAATTCTGCCGCTGGAGTGTTAAGCAGAACCGGCTACAGAACACATATATCCCCGGCTTTGGCTCCTTTACCTCGGCTACCAGGAAAATATAGGATAGAATTTAACATTATTTTATTTACTCTTAACAATCAGGCGTCCACTTGTAGCCGTGATCTTTTGACCCCAAACTCAGCCAATGGGACACTCAGATCTTCTGACAGGGGACTTCGTGTTACCCCCCAGTTTTTTTTGCTTACGGAAAGGTACTCGGGTCTAGAAAAATGCTATATAAATAAAATGCTTAGTTACTAACTTGTGATTTGTACTGTATGACAGCATGCATGAAACCCTTATAATTATGAATTCTCTCCTTTGCAGGACACCAGCATTGAAAATCTGACTTGTACAACTCCCAGGACTGAATTAACACAGGGTAGGACGTTTGTTTGTTTATTTTCTAACTCCTGGTCAGGGTCACAGGGTTTGTGGGAATCCCTTTATTATTTATATGAAGTGTTAGGATAAAGTCAGAGAGTGAAGGGGATGGGCTGAGTTTTGCGTGTGAACGAGTCTCGACAGGTCAGAAACCTACATCCACATGTGAGTGGGAATGTTAGGGCAGGCATAACCCAGCCACTAGAGGGTGCCCTGTGGGCACACGCAGAAAGCCCTGGGTGGGCCTCAGTCGAAAGTAGGGGAATCAGTGAGGTGTCAGAATGGCACACGGGACCCTTCAGGGAAAATCACAGCAGAACGGAGCTGGGCACAAAACCAGAATGGGTGGTAAGCTTGTGCCATCTTCACTGGATCATGCAGTTGACTGGCAAATTACAGTTGCGTAACCAAAAATCAAAAATACATGCAGTAACCTGAACCCTAATGATTATTGGAAGATCTGCAATATTCTGTTTGCATTTTGTCCCCTAGACATTTCCACTAAGCCAGACAGAAAGTGGGAGCAGCTGCTAATCCTGTAAACTTCCGTGTTCGGGTTTAGGCTCCCGGTTCGGGTCGGCGGCGCATGTCTCATGTGCCGGATCTGCGTTTGCAGGGTCGCTCCTGTCCCACGCGGGCCCCTGCATCCCGTCGTCCGGAGACCCTGTGTGCGGCCGAATCGCTGGCGTTGCTGCGCCCATGGTGGCGGGCACCATGGTGTCAGAGACTCGGCAAGGGACTCGCGAGCGCGAGGCGCCGAGCGGCGTCAAGCACTACGCCTGCGGTTCCTGCGCCGCCTTCACCAACATCATGATCACCTTCCCCATCCAGAAGGTCCTGTTCCGGCAGCAGCTGTTCGGCGTGCGGGCGGGGGAGGCCGTGCGGCAGCTGCAGAGGGACGGCTTGCGGAACCTCTACCGCGGCCTGCTGCCCCCTCTGCTTCAGAAGACCACCACGGTCGCCATCATGTTCGGCCTGTACGAGGACATGTCGCGAGTCCTCCCGCGACCCGCCGGCTCCCCGAGGCTGCTGACCGATAGCGTCGCGGCCGTGCTGGCGGGCATCGCCGAGGCGACCCTGACCCCCTTCGAGAGGATCCAGACGCTGTTGCAGGACCAGCGGCACCATGGCCGCTTCAAGAACACCGTCCATGCGTTCCGGACGCTGGTGCAGGACCATGGTGTGCGCGAGTGGTACCGCGGCATGGCGCCCATCCTGCTGCGGAACGGGCCCAGCAACGCACTGTTTTTCGGCCTCCGCGGGCCCATCAAGAGTAGCCTCCCCGAGGCCGAGACCCACGCCGCCCACTTGGTCAACGACTTCATCTGTGGCGGCCTGTTGGGAGCCATGCTGGGCGTCCTATTCTTCCCGCTCAACGTGCTAAAGACTCGCATGCAGTCGCAGGTGGGAGGGGACTTCCAGTCTTCGCTCCTGGTCCTGCGCACCATCTGGAGCGAGCGGGACGGCAAACTGACACACCTCTACCGGGGGGCGCACCTGAACTACCACCGCTCCATCCTGTCTTGGGGCATCATCAATGCCACCTACGAGCTTCTCCTGAAGCTCATGTGACCCGAGGTGAGATGGCTGGATCACATTGTCCCTATGAAATTTTCAACGATCAAGAACAAAATGGCGTCGTGAAGATGCTTGTGGTCTGTCACCATTATGGCATCTTTACCCCACCCCCCATCCATTGTTTTGGGCTGGACTTGGTCAGTACCATGTACCATTTGGGTTGGTTGCCCCTGTATGTTCCCCTTGGCCTTCATTTTTCTGTGCGGGGGGGGGGGGCATTAATTTGAAGGGTATGACATGTGGGGTGGGGCGGTCAGAGCCCAGTTGACTGCAGTCACCCAACTGCCAGAAAACAGTCCCAGCTGACGACCACTTTTGGACTGGGGCCTCCATGTTGGCAGCTCTCAGTCATTTCTTTTGTGATGGTTTCTCTGTGAGGGAATAGAACTCCATCCATTCTCTGAGCTTAAACGAAGCTTTAAAGCACAAGGAGGTGGGGTCAAGGTGCTGTCAACCACTCTGTATTAACCAATAAGGACCAACTGGTGAGTGAGAGCATGTGATGAGTGATGTATCACCCTGAGCAAAAGCTACAGGCAAAAATCCATTTCAGTTGATTTTATAGGTGTCCATCTTTCAAACAATGGGCAGACGGACAGCGGTTGGGGTTTGGTGGCCTCTGTATTGGTACCAGTGTGCCAGCAAGCCCTCAGCCGTTTTCTCAAACCTAAATGCATTGATGAAGTTCATCTACTTCAATGAATGAATTCATTCATTCATTCATTCATTCATTTATTCTCCTTTACAACCTACAGTAATGCACATCACACTGTCTTGAGTATTGACATTAAAAAATATTGTTCCTTTAAAAGCCATCTTTATTTGTATATAAAATACATGAGTTATGTTCCTTAATGTGGGAAATGTGTACTCTGATGCTTCTCAGTGTTAATCAGGCATTCACACCTGGCTATTAAACAGTGTTCTGTTCAGAAGTCAGGGGTTAGGACGACGGGAACCCATGTTTGACATTCAGTGGAAAATGCAGTCATTTGCATGTGATTTGTTCATCTTCATGAATCTGGGTGTTCGGAGGGCTCAAATGCACGATTGCATTTAGAAGAATGCAGCACATTTCAGGTTTAAAGAACGAATGTGATTGTATCTGTGTTTAAATGTGATGATTAGTTTTTATGGCAACACTGGATTTATTTTTAAGTCGGTAAATACGTTAGCAAACCACTTGTGTGGAAGTGGGATTTGTAAGACTATTTGTAAGACTATTGTATAGCGGAGTCATTTCAAGAATTGTAGTTGGGGGGTGGTTTGTACCTTGGAGTGATGATGGGGGTGGTCTTGGGCCACAAGTGAAATTTAGGTCTTCCTGACGGGCAAGTCGTGATGAATTATGGCGTCAGTGAAGTGTTTACTTAAAGGGCCATGCATCTGAACACATCTCGTGCTACCGAGGTTCTAGGAATTGACTGTCTGGTTACAGATTTTATTTGTCAGAATGACATATTTAGGAAACGTCTCCCATCAGTGGAAGAAACGCATCATGAGTTAAATGTGCCTTTACTTATGAAAGACTCCATGCTGGGTAAGCAAGGCTGGGACTTGTTTGACAACAGAAATGGTTGGAAAAATTGAATGAAAAGCAATCAAAACGCTACTTTACGGAGAGTGTGTCTCCCCCCCCCCCCAACTATCCTTGGCCGGACTTCCACTGTCAAACAATGTAAAATCTAATCTTTCGCCGTAGCTTTCCTTTACAGATTCGATGTACGTACCATGTGACGGGACAGTCTCAGGCAAAAGACTTAGAATTTAGTGTTTACCTTTTTCGGCGACGCGACTTTGAGGGACAGTGCCAGCTTTTGGAAAGAGGTTGGCCCGTCGACCAAGGTCGCCTCCTTGTATGTTGAGTGCCCGCACGGCGCAGGCCGGCGTCGGTGCTTTGCCCTCTGCGGGCAGCCATTTTTTTTCCCCCTCAAGTGATGGTCTGTACTCCACTGAAGAAAACCATTTGCCACTGTAAAAAAAAATGTTTCGCACATTGTTTAAACCACGGTAGACACGCTTTAGGTTTTTTTTTCCCCCACTGCCAGTGTGTCCTGTGTGGTGTCTTGCATTAAAATGACTTTTGCCGTGACTTTAGATATGTTTTTTTGGTTGTTATTTTGGTGTACATGCCATGAGACGTCAGCACTTTCCCAGCTTGCCACGGGGATGCATCCCGGCCGTCTGTGTAGAAATGAGAGGTCGTGACATTTTACAGTTGTGCGGACGGACGTTGTTTGCCTGACGCAGACACCAAACATGCATTCCCTTCTCTGCTGGATTGCCACTCCTGCCTTCTCAGCCATTGGCTGGAGAGGTGTGTGTGTGTGTGTGTGTGTGTGTGTGTGTGTGTGTCAGCCAATGGGGAAGCGGAGACCCTTGTCTTTGTCTTGTGACGTGAAGCCCATTTTTTTTCATGAAAACCTTACATGGGGTTTGTTCAGGGTTGCTGTATTCCAAGCACCTGAAATTTCTAATGGCAATGCAAGCCGTTCATGGAACAATGCATGGGATGAAAGCCTTAAACTGACAGATGTGTCCATTGCAGCATTACACAAGTATCACTGCACATACTATCAAACAGCATATATCTGTATGTTTCATGTAAACTGATTATTTCACGTGAATATGGAAAAGCTGCAGTGAATGTTCAGTCATATGGCAGCACTCACAAGTGTTGATGTCTCACAATGCACTTACGTGTATGTCACAATTGATTTTTTTTTGTAACGGATACATTTTCTTAAGAAATTAGACTTTGTGTTGTTGCCTTGTGGAATGAGATTAAAAGTTTTACTCAAAATGGGCAAAACATGTTCCAGGCATTATTCGTCGTCAAATAAAGGCAATATACTGGATTACAACAGAGGTTGAGCACTCTGTGACTGTAATTCTATATGCTCAACCGGTTGGTTGAAACAAAGTCTTGGTCTGGATTTTCATTTTCTGGACCTGAAATTTCCACCTTGAATGAATTCCATCAAGGAGGGAAGTCAAACAAATTACTTTGACTAAATTGTATTTCAGAATGGTAATGGGAGGGATTTTATTTTAATTTCAGAAGTGACATTTATAAAATTTGCTTAGTTGCAGTTTGTTTTTTTAGTATCTCACTTATTTTTATTATCTCACTTTATTTCAGTTTAATTTTATTTAATGATACTCTTGGTTCCTTCCATTTTGTTGGAGCAGTTCTGGGCAGAGAATCTAGGGTCACTTATCTTTAAAAAGATCCACTGTATCAGATTAGTTTTAAATCAAAAGTTTTGCTTAATTGGGGTTCATTGTTTTTAACTTTTGTATGGGTATAAAATATGCAAATGCTTTCACAGGATTATCAGTTATTACATTGTTCGTAATAGAAATTGTAATTTATTTGTAAAGTAATTTCACAATGCAATGTTAATTTGCAGTACCGAGCAGGAGTTTGAAGAGAGTCACAGGAGCCCCACCCCCCACTGATATCCTACATACAACTTGCACTCTTGTTTAGCTTGAGAGTTTCACCATTTTTTTCACAAATGGGTGACACAACATGAGGGGGGTCTCCATTCCTCCTTTTGTTGACATTGTGTGTTCAGCAAAAACAAACAGCCTTTCATTGCTCGGGTTAAACTCAACAGTTTCAGTTGGCCCCCACTGAACAAAACTGTTTTATTAAACAAGCCCAAGTGTTGGCTAAGGAGTAGGATTCCATTGGCTGGTTTTAGCCCAGGTGGGGTTCTGAGTGGGACAAACAGAGCTTCAAGGTCGAACACCTTAACACGCGGAATCGTACATGCAGGGAATTCAGCTGGCAGCTTGAGGCAGATCTGTGCACCGGAACTAACACAAGAAAAGCACCATCGGATCAACAGGGTGGCAACATCTTGTGCTTTTATATTGTGAAGACAAATGCTCGAGGTATAACTCTCTAGTGCAAGTTCATCATGCATCATCCTCGTGTGTAGCACCCTACAGGACTCAAAATCGGCCGCGCTGTGCTTTTACAAATTCAGATTGGATTAATGAGGTCAGGACAGACACTACCACTCAACTTAGGAGGGGAGTAAAAGGCATGGGTTTTGTATTGGAAGGTACCATTGTGATGTCACAGGAGGAATCCGCTCCAGCACCCCCTCATCCTGGTACATTCCGTACTTCCTAACCACAGCTGAGACTCGTACCTCTGTCATTGCCCTGTCGAAGTGTCTGTCGACGTGACAGTTTTCCTCTGCAGTTCACGAGGTCAACTTTGTGGTCCATTCTGCCATTTCGCCGATTTTATAGTATGCATTTGGTTATGCATTCAAGTAAGAATTAAGTAGGTTAAGGCAACGCACATGATGCGAAGGCTTACGGTACTGTGCATCAGTTTCTTGGGATTTTTGTCCAGTTTGTAAAGTTAGGTTAATGACAAAAAAAATCCTTCTGACGATGAGATGCACAGCTACAGAACCTGAAACTAATTTCAGCACCAATCCCACAAAATGGTGATTCGCACTGGCGGCCCTGTAAACCAGCACAAATCTGCAACTATGCGGTGTCAGTCACTCGGGAATAAATTCACATTGTGCTTGTAACTCCCCTGATCGATGACTGAGGAACTGCTGTCTGACTCGGTCAATTTACCAACCACAACAAAGTGTCCGTCTTGCACGGAACGTACCGTTACATACAGCTTTGGGCCGTAACAATGACATTTCTTTTCTTCCAATAGATAGGCTTAGGTTTATCCGCATTACCATTCTAGGGATTAGATTCCACGCACATGGACGGCTTGGTTGGGAGGTATGCGGCAGGTTGAAAGCCACACTACACCAAAATTCCCAGGTTTTAGAAACTATTGAGGCTTTGAGGAAAACGAGCAAATAATGTACTAAATAAATTATATAAATACAGGAGCCGTATGGTATGCACAGACATATATACATAGTAAGCTCAAGCATACCCACTTTAAATCTAGCAACGGTACACTCAGACCAGTCAGGTATGGCCCCTGGAATCAGTCCCATGTCCTAAGTGGATGTGGTAGCATATGTTTAGCTACTGTGGGCACCATCAACCGCAAATCCGCAGCCCAGCCTCGCTGTGCCAGGCACCTCTGGATGTCACGGGTGGACATCCGAGTTCAGATGGAGGTCAGGTCAAAGGTCTGCGAGGGTGCGGAAGAGCTGGGTGAGGCAGAAGATGGAGGCGGTGAGCGTGGTGCACTGCCGAGCTAAGAGCTTGATGGCGACGTCGTGGCAGCTCTTCCGGCCGCTGGCCCGCTCCGCTAGCTGGGCGAACTCCTCGTAAGTCCCGGTGATGTCCGTCAGGCTGCGCAGGACCTCGGCGTGGCGCCTCTGACAGAAGCTGCAGCTGGAGAACCAGAGGCAGACGCTGGCCAGCTGCACGAGGGTACGGAAGCTCTCGGCCAAGGCCAGCAGCATCTCCTCGGGGGTCTGGCCCACCCGGATGACCCGCTGGCACAGTGACATCAGCTTGCGCGCCTCGGCGCGGAGCAGCCGCTTGTCCTCGGAAAAGTGCAACGCGCACGTCTCTTGGTGATGGTACCCTCGATCTAGTTGTGCCTCCTTCAGTAGGGTCAATAGCACCAACAAGTCCTGCTGCAATGAGAGGAACCCATCAGGGGTCCGGTAACGGCGGTTTCGCAACTGGTTAAGGATGTCCTCCAGTGGAGCCGACAAGGGATTCAGATCCATGGAAGGTGGAGGAGCTGACCACGAGAACGGTGGGGTGTCTATCAGGGGCGCTCCTTCCATCCCTTGTGTTCGACAAGAGATCTCGTAAACCGTCAAGTCCCCGTCAAATTTGTTCTTGTCCAGCACACTGTTGAAGCAATTGGTGTAAATGGCTGGGCAGCCACAAGACACTTGCGCCTGGTGCTCCTCCGGCATGGAGGGACACCCCAACACGGATGCTGGACTGCAATTCAAGGCATCCTTCTCTTGGGGGCAGGGATGGGCATATGACTCGGGGCCCATGGAGTCACATAGCTCGGTAACCTCAGGTGTTGGGTCAGTGTCCTGAGCTGGTACTTTCCCAGGTGGCCCATCTCCTGACGGCACTGTAGGTTCTGTACAGTGAAAGACAGCGAGTGGAGCTTCTGTTTCAAGAAAAGCTCTGTTTGAAAAACACAAGTCCGAATTACAGTCATCCAAACGATTTGCATTGATACAGTTCACCAGCTCTGTAACTATGGTGTCATCTGCATCTCCATCTGTGTATTCCAAGCCTGTAACTCCCTCCAGCCCAATGGCCTCTACCTCTGCGGCGTTGTGACCAGGAGCCTCTTGGGACCTGGACAGGAGCCATGGCAGCATCTGGATTTTACCCCGCAGAGTGGTAGTGGACAAACGGCTGACTAACCCTGTGGTGCAGCCATGAAGATTGAAAGCACCTGGCTCCAGGGGAATGACTCCAGTCTCCTTGAGAGCACTGGAAGTGGGACCAACAGCCTCCTCAGTCGTTATATCCAAAAGACTCTCAAAGCTATGAGAGAAACTTGTTTGAATGGCTAGGCCCAGGCTTCCACTGCGATCCTGTGTGGTGAAGTGAGGGTCTGCATCAAGGTCATCGTTACTAGACTCCTCCCCCTCTTCAACTATAGGCATGTGAAACGTTGACGTTTCTGTGTGTAGTGAGGGTACAGGACTCGGTGGCTGGCCCAGAGGAACCTCAGACACTGGACTTAGCTGCAGGACATCTCCTCCTCTGCTCAGGTGAGAAAGTCGATCTGTTTTTCGTACCGGTGCTTCTCCGGTGACGGCGGCGATGCCATTTTCTTCTATCCCGCCTTTGACTGCCGTAGAGATGCTAGATGAGTCCTTACAGCAGTTGGCTTCCCCATCTTTCTCCAAGAGGAACATGTGATGTGGGAAAGGTATATCATCATGGCTCGTGGCACAGTCCCCGATCTCAGGCTGTTTGCAACTCTCCTTGCCCTCTGGCCCGATACGGCAGCGCACTGCCAAGATGACGGGGGAAGCTGCCGTGATTCGCTCCATCACCGACTTGAACTCCATGGTATCTGGCTCCATCTCTAATAGGCTTGAGCACAGTTGCTCGTTCTTGGTCACCTTCTCTTGGCCGTAGCTGCCCCGGGAGGCAGAGGCGGGGATGGGTCTGGACTCCAACTGGGCCGAATCCCCCTCCTCACTGGTCAAGGAGGAGAAGGTGAGGCAGAAGTTTTGGGCGGGCTGTTTGGTGTCGAAACAACAGACCACGTCCTCATCTCTGGATTCCCTATCACGACTGGGGAAGGACACCTGGGAGGTATACTCGGAAGCCACGAAGGAGCGGCGTTTGCGGGATTTCGCCCCGAGCCTCGAGACCATCTCTTGTTCCTTATCCAGCAGCGGCTCTGCCACCGCGAAGCCAACGTTAGTCAGACTAAACATCCTTGATTTTCCATCTATTAACATGAAAAAAGACAGCCTTTCAGTTAGCATTTCGTCATGGTAGTATTTCCATGAGTCATTACCCAAAAAGTAGACATAATGGACTATGTCAGATTAGCCAAAATTCACCAATTAAGATAACAATATTGGTTCATATAAACAACTTCTAAAAAGTATGTGAGAACATAGGAAGCAAATTGTAAGAAGCAGTTGAAAATAATATTGCACTTGTGGTTACACTGATACAGACCTGTGGTCAGCTCTCTGCCATAAGTAAACTCTGGTGAACTTAATCTGTCACGAGCATCGAAAAATTCTTCCTCCGAGCTGCTGTCTTCGAAGCCAGGCGGTGGGTGAAAGATGGGCAGGGGCTCCGGGTTCAGAGGCGTGTACTGTCCCCCCTCCAGGGGTTGCTCTCGCACCGATTTGGGCAAGCTGCAGACACTGTCGGGGGTGACGTTGCAGCAGATGTTATAATAGGGCCGGGCATCTTTCTCCTCGAAGGTGAACATGCACTCCTCTTCCTCACTTGCTTCCGGGGGGCTGGGGAGCCATTGAGCCATGCGGGAGAGCTCGGCGAAGCGCAACGTTGGGTCGGCGATGTCACAGCCGTCAGCCGGGTGCGAGTCGGCGGCGCGGCCAGCAGCTTGACGACCCCCACCTGGACCGTGTTCCGCGGGTGGGCTTGAGGAGTAGGGGTAGGAAGCCTCCAGGTCTGTGGGGTGGCTGGAGGAACAGGTGACGAAGTCGTCTTCTTCTAGGGCATCCATGGAGTCGCTAGAGCAGCTGCTGATGAACCGCGAATCGGAGCAGCAGGAGTCGCCGACCTCATCGCCGACCTCGGATGCCCCCTCCTCACCAGTGTCCTCATCACCCTTCTGCTCCTCTGCTTCTCCACTCTCAGCCGCCCCCCTCCCACCTTCCTCCCCCACCCCCGCTTCCTCTCCACCTCCCCTTCCCGTCTTCCTCTTCCTCCGCTTCTCCCCGGCCGGCACACGCGTGGCAGTTGACCCAGTGGGGAGGAGGGGGCTGACCAGAGAGATGAAGGTGTCCAACTCAGAAGACTCCTCCGAGTCACTGCAGCCCCGTGACACATACCCTGAACAGACAGACACGCTGTTAAAGATGCCTTGAATCACGCTAAACGCTTAACAACATAGACAATTAACATTTCACTGACTGGAATGTATGTTATAGTACTAATATAGTGCCTCCCATGACTTCATGTACTTAACATCTAAGAAGAAAGTTAAGCATAAAGTAATTCAAACCAGCAACACCATGAATACAAACGACATACAAGTCAGCCCTCCTTGTCCGCCAGGGATAGGTTCCCAGACCCCCCATGAATTCCACAATCCATACGGCGGGCCGACTGTCGTTACCAGACAGCCGAACTCGAGCTCGTTCACTCTCCTCCACCGGCACTCCCCGTCCTACAATGCTCCCCCAACTCCTCACCTTCCTCAGCCGAAACGCGATGCTCCTTCGCCTGCTCCGTCCAAGGGAACACGGTCAGCGTCGGGTCCACGAGCAGCTTGCAGTACCCCGCTACCAGGCAGGACAAGTCCTTGGCAGCCTGGCACTCCAGCATGAGGGTAATGGGCTCAAGACAGAACAGAAGCCATTGCATGTGACTATAATTCACAAAGTCGCAAATTACCAGGCAATCATAGATAGAAAAGAATCTTTCAGCAAGTTGTGGAACATATACACCATATACACAAAAGCTTTGCTGTTCCTACTCTATATATTAACTAAATAATAAATTGGTTTGAAACCAGAGGTGGAAAGTTCAGGTTCAGAAAGTGAAAATCCAGACAGAGATTTTGTTTCAACACACTAGTTGAGTACTCTGTGACTGTGCTTCTGCATACTCAACCGGTCGGTTGAAACAAATTCTTGGTCTAGATTTTTAATTTCTAAACCTGAACTTTCCATATCTGCTTGAAACCAAAAATTAATGTTGCCAGGGGTGGGTAAATATCGGGGGGAATCCATGATCCATGAATCGGGTGAGATGATTCCTCAGTTTGCTAGGTTAACCTAAGCTAGAAGTCATAATTGCCCAATAAGAGTGTAGGTAAGGAGCATTACAAATGGACAATCATGCCTTCTATCTTAAATTAACCCAGCTTTGTGGAACACCCCCAGACTTTCTCAGCTGGACAACTTAAGTCAAATGTGAAACCTTTTCCTCCTATTGGATAGTCAATTGACATTCCTATTGGACAATCCTTACATTTGGCTTAAGTTATCCGGCTAATGAAGAGATCCCGCTTTGTGGAATATGCCCCTGGTAAGCACTCATTATCTGGTTAACGAACAAATCTGCACTCATCATTCCTGCTTTCTGGGCAGTCATGGAGACAGAGGTGATCCTACATCGACGCGTATGAAGCTGAGCCAGGCCACACCTTGATCTCCTGCAGGTAGATCTTCACCAGGCTGACCTTGTCGGACTCGGGCAGCAGCTCCAGGCGGCTGATGCAGCCGAACTCGCTCAACCTGGTCATGATGCTGTGCTTGTGGTTGATCACCTGGCTAATTCCATACTTAGCCCCCACCAGCAGGGTCACTGTGGAGTCCCTGTCCTGGAGCTGTGGACACATAGACAGGAGGAGGCCCATGGGGCAGAACCAGACCTGCTCACTCTCAGCGGAGCATCAAGCTCTGTTTTGCTGGACCAATAAAAGCGCCTTTGGTCTTTCTGATCACCTCTGTTCTTAAGTAAAACTCTAATTTAATAATGAATTATATATGTGACACAGGCTGCATAAATGAAATCATAAATCAGCTGCCAGTAAAATCTACAATCCAAAATGCAATGCTCATCAATAGTCGTATTCACTGGGTCCAGTCGTGGAACTCTCTACTCAGGATGTCATTTTCTTCATTTATGGCCTAGAAGTCAGCTGTGTCGCAGCACCTTAAATTGTTTTCCTTACTTTGGTTATTAAGGTATTTTGTGCAGCTGTTGAAGGAACTTTAAGGGATTCATTAAGACTGAAATAGTTACATGGACATTTTAAGGAAATCTTAAGGAGAAGATTTAAGAGTTCCGTGCAACTGATTTTAATGGAAACTTCAACTCTGACTTTAAGGAAAATCTTAAGGCGCTTTGTGCAAATAGCCCTACCTTCTCAGTGCCGCTAGGCAAAGCTTTACAAAGCTTTAGCTTTATTGTGGACTTCTGGAAGCACACGGCCCCACTCCCCCCCCCATCATCCTGACTGACACCCTCATCACCACTGTGGACTCATTCCGCTTCCTGGGTACCACCATCACCCAGGACCTCCAGTGGGAGCTCACCATCACCTATGTCACAAAAAAGGACCAGCAGAGGATGTACTTTCTGAGGCAGCTGAAGAAATTCAACCTGCCTAGACGGACGATGATGCAATTCTACACTGCAGTCATCGAGTCCATCCTCACCACCTCCATCACCGTGTGGTTCGCTGGAGCCACTACCAGGGACAAACAGAGACTGCAGCGTGTGGTGCGCTCTGCCGAGAAGGTGATTGGCTGCAGACTCCCATCTCTGCAGGACCTGTACACCTCCGGGACCCTGGGGCGTGCAGCTCGGATCACGGCTGACCGCTCTCACCCTGGTCACAGTCTGTTTGACCTGCTCAGGCAGGAGGCTGCGGTCCATTCGGACCAGAACCTCTCGCCATAGGAACAGTTTCTTCCCCTCTGCTGTTGGACTCATGAACAATAACCATATGACCGTTCGCACCACAAACACATGAACCTACACTGTGTCTGCGGCATCCTTCCATTTCTGCACTGATCACCACCTACATTCATGTATATATCTGCCCAGCACTTGTAATTGTTATTTTATGTCTATTTAAGCGTTGTCTTCAGTATGTTTTGCACTGAGTGCCGCAGCAATTTCCTAACGTTGTAAACCTGCTCAACATTTGGCAATAAAAACCCTTTCTAATTCTAATTCTACAAAAATAAATAAATAAACCTGACGGTCTCACTCCCTCCGCTGCAGGTAATTTGGAGCCCCATTCCGCCCATAAGAGTCGGCCCCGCTTGAAAGGCTGCAGGTTGCGCATGGAAGACGGTCACCAAGGCCTTGAATCATTTCAGCATCTTCTGTGATGTACGGTACTGTGCTCGAGTCTTTGGCAGTCAAACAACACGTTCCTGAGTCTATTTCTGAACCTTAAAAGGTACAATTACCTACAGCTGAGGGTACAATTGGCAGACCCTTGAGGGTACAGCCCCAATGACAAGCAAAGGTACAAATTTTTACCCCTTTTTTTCTGTGGGTGTAGATGACCACCGCTTCTGTTCCCAAACATCAGCCATTCCATGTATCTGTTACATTTCACCCCCAGCTCACTAAATTAACTTAGTCAAATAACTTGATGTGATATCGAATCCGCCAGCAAGGCATCACCGCCAGGGCTCCGAGCAGCCTGTCCTACCATCATGGTGGCCGTGAAGGATTTCGCCCCGAAGCACTTCAGCTCCGCCAGCTCCCTCAGGTAGCTCAAGCGCGCCTCAGTCACCGACGCCACCTGTCGAGAGCAAGCGGCAGAAATGACTCCTGGGAAAGGGTGGAGGGGAAGTCATCGGCCAGCTAAGAGGGGGGACGGTACATGTCATCTCCGCCCAAGACCTTATGCCTGGGCTCCTGGCTCTGGCTCTTCTTCAGGTTGTAGCTCAAGGCCTTCAGTAGGTCCTTCTCCTTCATGTTCTTCAGCAGGGTCGGAGAGACGAGGTTCTCGATGCCCCAGCTCTTCCTAGGGCGGAAAGAAGAAAGCCGGGGCCACTAAAGCCAGATCCCAACCGTCCATCCCGCGATCAAATTCGGTCGGCGGGGTGCGCGTGGCCGAGATGGATGATCGCTAAGCGCATTCTGCGCAGATGGTGGACAAAACCGGACGCGGTTTGAAGACGCGCCGCCCAGGGTGCCGGGATCCTGCTGGCAGGGAATGGGGCAGTGCAGCTAAGCTAGGCTGGCATGGCTCTCGCTCTGTGAGACCTGGCAACTCACGCCGGAGGCAGGAACTGAGCCTCCAGAACAAAACGCTGAACCGCAAATGCGTGTCCCCATTAAAGGCCCCCCGGGACTGAGGGTGCACTCACTGGGGGAAGGTGAAACTGACGGCAAAATTTTATTTTGATTTTATCGGCAAAAATACCCATTTGCGGACGACAGCTCCCAAATGGGAACGCAGGGCGCATTATTTGATGCTCAGAGTTGCTAGCACAGCGATGTACCGTGCCGCCTAATGGAAAGGGGCAGTTCCAAGCCGTACCAGAAGGAGGCGCCACACACCATCGGCGACCCACATGCGCATCTGTCTAGGGCAGGGTGCAGCTTACACTGTCTCCAGCAGGGGGCTCCCTAACAGGCTTCACAGCACTCCACCTTTCTCGTCTGACCTGAACAAGTGGGTTTTGCAGGACTGTCTGTCCTTACTCTTCTGAAGCCCGGTCCATCGTGGCCTACAAGCCCAAGAGGTCTTCCTTCCATTTACATTTGCAAACAAGGACTGTTGGGGGGCCAGTCCAGCTCTTTCCTCAGCATATAATACAGTATATACATAACCTCGAGGTGTGCTTAGGCTCGCTATCTTGTTGAAAAACAAATGATTTTCAACAGGCGCATGCAGATTTTTGACTTCGGTGCTGCAAACGTGCAAGTTTACGGTCTCGGTCTGATGCACGTCAGTAGACAGTCATCCCTGTGTGTCAGTTTCTGTGTGCGGCTGTGATGACCGCCTGCATGCGCCCCCTCCTCGCCGCTCTCTTGAGCCACGCCTTCGGCGTCTGTCTGCATGTCTCCCCCCCAACCCCCCCGCCACCCCCCCTGCTCACGTGACACTCTTGAGCGATGCTTTCGGCGTCTGCCCGCAGCTGAGCAGCCGCTCCCGCACGTGCAGCGCCGCCAGCCGCAGGGCCATGCTGCATTTCATCTCCACCGCAAAGCGCTCCTGCCGCCCGTCAGCGACGCTCTGGGGGGGGGGGGGGGCGAAAGGGGGGGGGGGAGGCGGCGGGGCCGCCGGGCCACACGCCGATGCGCG
>JAABNY020000050.1:1928600-1951825 GCA_015164015.2 Brevimyrus niger
CGGGCGGGGGGGGGGGGGGGGGGGGGGGGGGGGGGGGGAAGACTCACCTGCTGCCAGATTCCCGGCTTCGCCGGAGCCATCGGACGACCACCTGCTCCACACGGCTGGTCCTGCGAGACGGAGACCTGCTTCTCTCCGCCGGGTCCATCTAGCTGTGGAAAACAGGGGGGGGGGATTCAACACGCAGGGGTCAGACCTTGTCGGGCAGCCGCATCCTGGGCCCCTGCTCTGCTCACCGCAACAGGAGGGCCCCCGACCGAGGAGACGAGCGGAGGACGGCGGCTGCTCGTTATCTCCCTGAAGCAGCGTGTTCATCGTGGAAAAACACACTACAAACTCACCCGGAAAAAGGCAGCCTTGGAATCTCTCCACGGCCGACTGGTAAAGAGTGGAACGAAGCCCATATTCTGTATCATCTGAACCACTTCACCCCAGAATAATTTGTTAAAAGCCTGCAGCACTAACGGGCGTCGCTGGGGCCCACGTGGTTCCTCAAAAAGCCCTGGGAGAATCCTTGCCCAGCGTACAACTGCAGAATTGCAGAGTGATGACCATAATAATGGATTACATTTATGGAGTGCTTTCTAGTGACCTGAGAGCTTAGCCTCCACCAGCGCACAGCAAGGGTCTGGGGCGAGACACGGCGGCCATTTTGTACCAGAACACGGTAACAGACGCTTCACCTGGCCAACAATGTCGAGATGGGACCCCGATTCCTCTCATAGCGACGGTGATTAATGCCCTATTGCTTCTTCAAAGCAGTGACAGCTTAAAGTGAGGGTGACCCAGGACCTCAGTGCATCATTTCACTGGTAAAGTACACTGGTACCTTATCCTAAGCCAGTAGAAGGAATCATGCCCCCTGTTGGCTGCTCATGGGAGTTTTACCTACAGGAAAATGTTTGGAGGGCAGAACGGAAAATGATTGGTTGAGAGAGATAACCAATCAGATTGCAGAGAAGGTGGGACCACGCAACTAGAGGAGGCGGGACCAAGACTTCTGATTGAGGGCAAGGGAGGTCATATGACCCTGCAGCGACACCCACAGATTCCCTTATACAACTGTCACCCCAGCCTGTGACCGGGCGAAACACAGAGAACACACACACCCTGTCCGTGGAGCGAGCCCAGCTTCCTTATCTCATCAGAGGCTCCTGCCAGACTCAGTGGGTGGGGGCCCCAAGCTGGGCACGGAAATATTCGGCAGGTGTGGAGCGCGACCCGCACCGCCTCCGGCGGCCTCAGCGCGGCTCACGGGCCGAGCGAGTCGACCGGAAAGATGAGGTCATAAACCGCTCCGGTGGGGGATGTTTACGGCGCGTCACACAGAGGGCCAGGACACTGGGGAGAGGCCGTGTGTGTCTGGCCGTCGAGTCCCAGACAACTTGCATTCATGGACAAGAAACCCACCCACTCACTCGCACACACACACACACACACACACACACACACACACACACACCCACTCACTCGCACACACACAGATCAAGTACCTGTATCATTGTGGGGACTCTCCATTCATTTTTTATGGGAAGACCCTAATCCCAATGATGACGACCTTAATCATAAGTGACCAAACAAAATACGAGACCTTTTGGCATTTCGATTTTTCTTTAACTGCATTCACGGACTTTTAAATAAAAGTGAGTTTCCCCTTCTTGGGCCTGAAAAAATGGTCCCCGCAACGTCAAAAACAGGTTTTTCCTCAGGCTTTTATTTGGTCCCCACTATGTAACATACACATATCTCACCCCCCCCATTCTACACATCCTCTGTGTGCATCTCAGAAGGCCACTTGGTTTCAGAGTGATTGGAAAGGTGAACTAAAAGGAAAGCTAGCGAAATATTTTTAAAGGAACCTGTGAATATAACATTCCGATGGCAGCCCTGTCGCTTCTACCGCCCCCCCCTCCCCCCCTCGGGTGCACACGGCGATAGGCACTGTAGAAGGGGTTACTCACGGCTAAGGTCCCCGCACCCCCACCCCCCCGCAGCAAGCAGACCTCCAAAACCATGTTATGTAACACTTCTGATCACACCTTAAGTCACAGCGCTGATAACGCCCATAATCCTTTGGGCGCCATTGTCTTAAAACTAGCTATTTATGCTTTTATGTTGTGTTTATATATTTTTATACTTGTATTACTTTGTCCAAGGTCCAATGAGCGAGCCATAATGTTAGCGCATCATTCCAATGCGTTCACCTTCTATATCATGAATAAACTATATCATGAATAATTATATCATCATAATCAGTGGCCACATTCACAAGACTATAGGACTAACAGCTTTGACAGCAGGGTTTTTAATTACGTTTAATAGGGAGCGAAAGCCGCTAAATGCTTGGTGAAATTGATTCACGCTTCCTCTAATCTCCATAAAAAGCTTCCGTTCGCACGCGATAAGAACGCCTTTCCCCATTACGGACTCACAACTGGCTACTGTTAAGTACATGTGTAGTTATTGCGATATTTTCAGGCGTAGCGAGCTAATCTCAATTTAAATGGGGAGAGAGGAATCTTACAGTCACTACGCTCTTTTGCCATTTATACAGACTACTGTCCCCCCCCGTTGAATCTGCCCCTGTTGTTGTTGTGGCCCGTAATGAGATTATCAGAGAAGGGGGTGGAATCCGATTTCCCAGCATGTCTGATCGGCCTGCCGTCGGGAAGGGAAGCTGGCAGCGGAGAGCGGACCGAGCCGGGCCCCGCGGCCGCTAATGTAAGAGCCCATGCCAATAAACAGCGCTTCGTCCCACCGCCGCTGCGTCCACCCACTCACGCCACGCCTCCTTCCTATTCCCTCTTTCGCATTCTCTCAGTCAAACAGTCTTCCCTTCAAGGAAAACCCTGCGCGCGAGTCCCCCGGGAACTATGTTAATGGCGAAAATAAGATTAACGGGGAAATCACCAGCTACGCTCCACCACGGATTTCTGGATTTTTTTTTTTTTGTAAAAGCCTCTCCAATATATTTCAGCCAGTGACGCCGGCAGGATTATATGACGTCCGGCCGTCATATTAGCGTCAGCAATAACCACGGCTTATCGGATGACGGGAGTCAGAGCAATGACACTTATCGTCATCCCCCCCCCCCGCCGCCACCGCCGCCGGGAAGGCTGGAGTGTGACAGCACACAACACAGTACCACAACGTGATCATTTACCAAAATCAGGTAAAAAATAAATAAATAAATAGTGACGTCATATAGCTGTTTATTCGTTGAACTGTTGGTTAGTAGCAATGACGAGCGGCTGCGCCGATTTGTCAGATTTTTTTGGGATAAAAAGAGGTGCGGAAACCTGAGATGGAGAGCCTGGATCAGCTAGGGCATCCTCCAACCCCCGCTCACTCTCTCGCTCTCTCACTCACTCCCTCCATCTCATTCTCCTCCTCTCACACACACTCTCACTTGCTCCTTCAGTCATACGCTCTTCCCTGTCCTTCGCACACACACTGACTCACTCGCAGTGGCGAGTACACGGGAATATAATGAGATTACGCCTCGCTGTCCATGACCTTAGTGCGCCTGCCCATTGATCCGGATCAGAGCGGTTGTTCTCCGTGCGGCAGCTGGCCGTCCTGAGCCCCTGAAGGTGGGAGGGGAGCCACCGGGGCTGCATGGGTCCCGGCTCAAGCAGGCCTTCAGCGACAGTGTCAGTGTCATCCCTGCCTGGCCAGCAGGTGGTGCTAGTCACCCCGTTTCCAGTATGTGACTCTATGATTATGATCCTCACCTGTGCCCTGCTGTTCCCAGCCCTAGCCTTTGATTGTAATTGTCCTTCAGCTTTGTCCCCCATCTTGTTCTCTTTACCTGCTTTGTTTTTGACCCCTTGTGGTCCTTTTGTTTGTGTTTTTCCCCTCGAGTTTAATAAAATCCTACCCTTGTGAGCCATAACTCGGATCATCCGTCCTTCTTCACGCCCATCCGTAACGAACAGGAAGTGATTATCGATCATCGCAGGTTTCTTGATAATCTGTCTCTTTTACGAGCCAAGATGTTACACAACCCTCACCCCCAACGCACAACAGCAACGGGATTCGAACCCACAACCCTGGAGGTGCAAAGCCACCCCGGTCAGATTCAAAATCGCCCTCGAATGCTCCTGTATACCGCACACGCAAGATCCAGCTCAGAGGTAACGATAGTGCAACTGTCGCATCTTTACAACATCATAAGATGACCACAAAAAGTTACGGGCGATGTAATGGGACGCCGGAGATTGCTCCTCCGATCGGATGCTGCGGTCTGCTTTAGGACGATCAGGCCGTTGGCTGCGGTGCAGCTCGTTTGATGAACAGTCTCCTCAGTGCAAAAGCTCCAGCTGTAATTAGGCGATTTAGGTAAAGTGATGCCGCGGGCCTCTCAACATTAGCTCACTGCTTCCTGATGCGAGACCCAGTCATTAGAAATCCATTTGCAGATCTTTGGACTGGGGAGTGGCAGCCGATGCCTGAACTCCCACAGCGGTGGTCAGTCTGGGTTATACTGGGTTATACTGGGTTATAATTGGCTGGATCAAATCACAAATGCTAATTTAAGTTAGGGCACGTCAGTAGATTAAAACACATTTTAACTTAAGGAGTGTCTTAGTTTTTTTGGGGTTTTTTTTCCACAAAGCTAATTTATCATTCAGTTCAATTCAATTTTATTTGTGCAGCACATTTTCGCAACATTACATCGTCTCAAAGCGCCCAGACAGCAAGCCGCAGGCGACAGTGGCAAGGAAGAACTGCCAGGAAGGAAGAAACCTTGGGAGGATCCAGACTCAAAGGGGGGGCCCATCCTCCAGGGGCCGGCAGAGAGGGTCAAATTAACAAAGTCACATTTTATAAAGTCATAGTAAATAGTAAAAATACTATTTCATTTTTTTTTTCTTAAATTAATTTCATTAATACTTTATAATCTTTTTTCCAAGATTCTGTTTGTGTACTGTGTACTTACTCATTTGTACTCGCTACGTTTACTTTTGAAGCGACTACCGACTACTGGCACCTTATCTGCTTGGCAGTGAATGCTTGTCGGTACTCTATGTACTTCCAGCTGTAAGCACCAGAATTTCGCTTCTGGGATCAATAAAGTGCATCTAATTTAAATCAAATTTAATCACACATGAGCATCTGAAAATGAAAAACAGAGGAGGTCTACGGTAATACTGCTGACCGGGTTTCACAACGAAATTCTCTGTAGTCACTAAAATCTCCGCATTGTTTGCAATCTTTGAGATCAGGGAGTGTAAATAGATTGTTAATGGCCCCCGATTCTTTCCGGGGACAGCCTCCATCTTCAATACTTTAGTAAAAGCAACCAGGGGACGTGGCTTGAAAATACAAATCAAAATTTGCATTCCCTCACAAAACTTAATTGCCAGGGAACACAAAACTGCTTAAAACCAATGTTTTCTGGAGAAACGTCTAGTCTGGTATTTGGAATGAGTAGCATCCCACACGACTACACACTCTCTGCTGGTGATGCCTAACATATGTATTGATTCAAGCCATTGTGAGTGGGAAAAGCCAAACGCATGAAGACTGGACCACCGGATACTGAAATCCCTTAAATAGCAACCAACTGACAGGCATTTACTCACCTCAATACAGGCTTCTGGTTCAGGATGCCCAATCCACTCAGCGATGACATGGCGAATAAGGATGTCAGGTCCTCATTCTCGACCAATCACAACAGCCTGAAAGATGAGAGAGCGTCTCTGACCCCTTCACCACCACGGTGTCTATGTCAATATCAGTCCCAACAAGAGTATCACAGATATCCTATATTGATTAGACCTGAGCTGCATAACATATAGAACACGGCATGTTAATAAAAAAAAGGGATCAGTTATTGCCTCTTCTAGTTTCTCTTTGCTCAAATGTGCCCGCGTGAGCGTTTCGTTTATATTCCCTGAAGGGATTGTAGACAGTTAACACTATGACTGAAATCAGTCATCTCAGACTGTGAATGAATGCAGAGATCGACATCTCGGTCATGAGTAGAAAGAGGCAGGCAGAGGAAACTGATCACGTGAGACAGATCCGGGCCCAGACGAGGTCTGGCCCGTCCCTCACCACAGCAATCTGGACGCGACAAAACAACAGGCGACAACAGAGCCCAGATGCCTGATGGGGCACGAGTGCCTACTGGCGTGCGACGGATTCATCTCCCTTTGATGAAAGCTTTGTTTCACGATGGTTTTCATTCAAAAAGGGAAAATGAAAGACAAGGCCGCCAGCTCCAATAAAAGGCGGACCCAGGGACGCGGACCTAGCGGAGTAAAAAATATGCATTCAGTCAGAGCAGCGGCCCAAGCTATGAATATTTAATACCACACCTTCAAAGATAGAAGGAGGAAGCACTTGGGTTACCTCGGCACTCTCTATTCCCGACAGGGAATCATGGGACGGGAGGTGCAGGGAGACCTTGATTCTCTGGCCAAAGCAGCTATCAGATCCGTTACTTCTCCAGTGGAGGACGTCTATTGCGAAGCTTATCACAGGAGTAAAGGTGTATAGTTCGTCCGGAGTGTTTGAGACCATAATTCACTACTACTGTCCTGCTACCCCGGCGTCCTCCACTCACACTCGGAGACGAACGCACATGGTCCTGCAGCAATAAGACACCGAAGCACTGTAGCGACTCGCTAATTTGTTGCTTTAACTTGCTCGACTTTCTCGTCCTGGCTCACGGATCTAAACAAGTTTGAGGTTAATATGCAGTTAGGTGGAAAGCAGACGACTAGCGCTCCAGTTGAAATGCTCGGGTCGACGCGCTCATATCTGTGAAGGGCCATGGTGATATCAACACACACACACAGACACAGACACACACACACACAGAGCCCAGACACCATGGCAGCTAATGCAGGCTGGATGGACCCTCAGAGATCAGGCTCCATCAATAATACATTCAGCTAATGCAGCTACACCCCACACATACGGCACTGGCAACACGGAAGCGCAATGGGGGACTGAAAGAGGGAGAGGAGGAGGAGGAAGAGAAGAGCATGAGGAGAACCGTGCGCGTAAAAAAAAAAAAAATCAGCAAATATGACACTTTTGGAGGAAGAGGAGAGTATGTGGAAAGGGAGAGGTGCATTGTGGGAAAAAGCGACCTGGCAGGACACAGGGAGGACAGGGATAATAATAGTGACAGAAAGTTGATCAATGCCAGCCTTGCTGGTGAATAAACAACAACCTTGCTGCTGCTCAAGACTACAGCACTGCAAACGAGCCGCTCTGGAGTGGGCACCGCGAACGAGGTGACGCGCACGGACAATCGGGCTCACTTACAGGCTGTCATTGACCGTCAAGTGGTGTCAGGGTTAGAAGACTCATCTGCCGCATTGCAAATATGATAAACACAGACTTGAACTTCTTAGCTTACTGTTCAGCCTTGTTGCTGCCGGAGGAGTTCGAATGGAAGGTAGGGTGCAGGAGTTGGACCAAACAATCCAATTAGCAGATCTATTCGCGTCGGAGCCCCCGTGGTTCAGGAAACGGTCGGCGTCTAACAGCCCGGGAAGCAGGAGCCAGGCCTCGTTAACCTTGCGGCTGTCATGACGCGCTCCACTGGCAAGGGTGGAAACCCATCTGATCACATAAATCGAAGATCGCTCTTTCCCAAGACCCGAGAGCAGAGCTATACACGCCTTCTGTTCTTCTTGATCTCACCCAGGTTCCAGACTGGGTCCATTATGTTGCTCCTGCTGTGAGCACAATCAGATCGGCTCAGTTCAGTGGCGATGCCATCGCCTTGAGTGTAATGCGGGCCAAAACTGATCACCCCTCTCACCCAAACAAGCAGTTATGGAGAGTGATATTTTAAGTACCTCACTGAACCGACAGTGGGCAACTCAAGTCCTCTTAATGGGCAAATGAAGCAATGGAGGAAGAGCTTGTCTGCTTTTATAGCTCAACAAGCACACCACTGTGCTAACACTACAAAGGTTGTGGGTTCAAATCCCTGGGGATACAAAAATACCGCAAGTTGTTTTGCAGTACCTGAAAGTAGCAAGTAAATGTTGTGTGAGCAGGACAGGGTCGCCGTTCATCTTGGGAGGGAGAGTCAGATGACTGCATTTATGGGGGCTAATTTGGTCCACCTGCTCCTCATTCCCTGTGGGTATATAACTTGGCACTTCATGGTGTTTTTGCCCACAGTAATGTGACCTGGAGGGTCGCTGTCCTGCTGAGAAGTCCTGCATGAAGAGAAGCACCCCACTATCTGTGACACATATGGGAAAGCTGAGCAGAAGTGGTCTGACAACCCCAGAGGATTGTAACTTTCATTTAAAAGACTCTCTTCCCTCACTGGTGTTTTCTTCTGTATTTTGTAAGATTTCATTACTCTTCTTTATTCGCCTTCTGCATTATCTCAGACCTGATGTTAAATGATTTTGGGCCAGTTCTGAAAGATTACTGTATAAACACAAACTGAGTTTTATTTCACGGAATTGTAGCGAGTCAAACATAATATTTACTTATTATTTTAGAGGTATAATGTCAGTTCCTGACATACATCCACTCCTGTTAGGGTTTTATGAAATGCCAGAACTTTACAGTAATTCCGCTGACACAAGTCTGACATTTTTCCTCCCTCCCACCTCCCAACACACCTGTACCAGGAATTCAGCGTTCTTGATTTGCTGGGAGCTGCAAGGGAGTAAAAATGTGCTCTATCTGGGAAACACGGGTCCAGACATTGGCTGTGTCCCAATTCGGGGGCTGCATCCTTCTAAGGCTGCATTTGAAGACGGAATCTGTCACAGCGGTGCGACAAGGCTGTCCCATTTCGAAGGCTCCCTCAAATGTTGCCTGGAAGGATCCACCAATCCCAGGATTCATTGCAGGGACTTACAGAAGGATCCATCTTACAAAGGCTGGCTCTGAATTCAGGCGCCGCGTCCTTCAAAGCGTGTGGACTGCGTAGCCTCTGTGGGCTGTGTCTTTCGAAGGTTTGCGCAATGAATCTTGAGACACATCGCCCTGCAAAGGATCCGTTTGGTGGATGCTTCGCAACTCAACAAAGAGACACAATCTTAGGCTACATTTGAAGTGGGACAGCTTTGTCGCACCACTGTGACGCACTCGATCTTTGAATGCAGCCTCCGAAGGATTGGAGCCCCTGAATTTGAACACGGCCAAAGGCTACATAGACTGCGTGCTAAGATGCTATGGCTAACACCAAAAGCTGTATTACATTTAAAATGACTTGGATCACACACATCAGCCATCCTAATGCTTAGCCATACAGTAAGTGAACCTCTTACCCCTGCCTGTTTCCTAAGTGTCATATGATTGGCTGTTTGGAGGATCAGGCTATTTGGTATGCTTGGGGGAGTTCAATGTACGCAAAAATGTTCTGAGGCGGGACCGAGACATCTGATTGGTTGGTTTCTCCTCCTCTAGGCTGCTTGGACCCACCTCCTCTCCAATCTGATTGGTTCAGAGAGATGACTAATCATTTTTCATTCTCAGAACACTTTTGTGTTAGTGAAAACTCCTATGAGCATTTGGTATTGGCAGGCAGGTGTGCCTAAAAACTGGCCGCTGAGCGTAAAGCAACAAGCTTGTATTGTCTTTTAAATAAAGAAGCGATTGTATGTGGAGGCTCATCCTGACAACATGCTGTATAAGAAGTTCTGGGAATGGATGGTCGTGATTTTAATCCTTATGTTTATAAAGTCAAGTATTTCAATCTCGGACATAAACCTGTTTTAAAATGTTGAGTCTTGACCTATTTTCCGGAACCTCTTTGTTACTTGCTCCTAAGCTAACACACCATTTAAAAACACAAAAATATACAGCCATTACTGTTCATTTATAAGGCACAGTGGGAGAATGTCAGGTGTACAAGTAGGACAGTGTCTATGGGGAAGGATGGAAGTCCCCAGAAAGGCCACGAATGGAGTGTGTAGAGACAGACACGCACACAGACACACGTGATGAAACATCGTAGAGCACCATACAGAAATCCACCCATTGATGAACACTAAAGGAAAAAGGTTTTAGCGTCGTGCGGCGGGTGGAACTGGTATCCCATTCCAGCCACCATTAATGTAATCCAGTGCTGATGTCTCCAGAGATCAGCACTTGGAAAATGCCCGCTAAAAGCCCACAGTGCAGATGAACAGCGTGGCTTCCCTAGAGCCACGAGACACATCTGTTCTCCATTCTAGAGAGCATGCAGTGGGAATCTAACAGAGATCAGAGGGTCTCAAGCCAACACACCGAGCCCCTAGAAATGAGCGGGTCAGTCCAGGCGCTCGCGTGTTGGTGCGTCAGTATCAACAATGCCTCTCTACGCTGCCTTAAGTAAATAATGATAACTGAATGCATTTTGTAGCATTTGAACAAATACAAGGAAGATTCCACAGAAATGACCCCGAAAAACCACGTGACACGAGGCGAGCTTAGGGAAACAATTTGTTTAGGGGGGAAAGTGCAAAGAAAGTAGCGGATTTCATTAAAAAAATAAATACAGAGATTAGTTTAAATACGTACTATTATTATATTAATAGCTGAGCAACATGCTCAAAAATTTTTAATATAACATTCATTTTTGGTAATGGTTTTTCTTTTTACCAAGTGTGTTCCTTGGGTCAGACCGACGGTTATTATACGCACATTAACCAACATTTGTCCCCTTCAATTAACGCCATTATGTTACCAAAAGCTATATGGATATTGTCAGAATGAACTATGAAATGATGGCAAGTCATCGGCATTATGATTCATGCCTAATACTTTTGTTCCACAGCAACTTGTCTTCAAGATTAACCAGCGTAGTCTGTAATATCCAGACAAGTTAGCGTCAGCGAAATCTGGTGCGGGTATTACACCTTAACCTAGATATTAAACGGAATCCTATCATTCCACCTGCCGGTTTAATAATCCTTCTGGCGACATCAAGGAAGGGGAGTAAAGAGAAAACGTGAAACGACTCACCTCTTACGCCTAAAGTCCCAGATGGAGGTTGTGCAGCCGGAAAGATGATGGGTGGATGCGTGTGAAGCGCCGGTCCGAAATGATGAGTGTGGAGGGTGCAGCCGGACGTGCAACTCCGACTCCCTCTAATCTCCTTTCAGCTTAGCATCTCTGCCTCATCCCCCCTTTCCCGACGCCCACCAATCGCTCTGTACACTTACCTACCGATCAGAGGGAATTCACGTTTAACATTGCTGTGGCAACATCTCAGTGGTAATTCATGAAAAATACGTAAAGCTAGATTAAATTGCTTCCAATGTCGAGTGCGAAGATATGTTAGTGTCGCCACCTGTTGACGAACTTGTGTTATAAGTCGATTTTTTTCTCTTTTTTTCTACGATCGACTGACTACTCGATTTAGTAGCGATTTTTGATGGGAACGCCAGAGGCCATTGAAGACGTAAACCGATTAAAAAAAACCACTTAACTCATAATCATGTTAGTCGGCAGACAGTACTCATTAGAACATGACTCGCGTATTATTATATTAGTTTTGCTTTTTTGATCCGTTTGCTTTGCATTAACAAACCATGTATAATTCCGCTTTAAGTGCATTAACTTGTAGTAATTAAAGTAATTTACACTTTTACAGAATGCCTGACCACCACGATTCTGTCCCTTGACTGTGTAATTAACGTCAGTAACGTGCGGCAGGGAGACATCTAGTGGGCAGACGGATGAATTGCAGGCTGTGTTTTAACATGGGCCTGCACGGGTAGTATGAACAGGAGTACTTCACAGAACGAGGCACTATGATTCTCCGGATTTTGTAAGACGTTCTATTGCTTACCGCAGAATTTTACTGTGTGGAGTTTCCACAGTCTCCCTGGCATTTGAAGTAAGATCCCAAAATGTTTTCACGCACGAAGCCATCTTCATATTGTAACTGTACACTAGGAATCGCTAACCAAAACCTTAGGCCTCCTTTTACACCCCTAGCGGCTGGTAAGTCAGACACACGGCCTCACCTGTGTGGATGTTCCAGTTCACTCACATGGGCCGTGACCTTTTTAATGCGTGTCTGTGACTGGTAGGTTCCCTTAAAAACACCCCTAACATCATCCTGTGTGGTTTTCACAAGAGGCCAGACAGGTCTCCGTACTCAGATTTCTGACACGGTCTTATGCCGGCTCTCCTGGAAAGAGGCGGCCGTCTGATGCACGGCATCATCATGGCAACGAGGGCTCTTCCTTTCGAGGGCACGCAATAGACTCGTGCGATAAGACGATATCGGCGATATCAGACGAGAAACCTGCTGTCGGTATCTGACCGAGTCAATCTGGTGATTATTACCTTCGTCGGGAAAATAGGTACAAGCAATACAAAACGCAAGGCGACGAAGGTATAGGATGTGTCTTTCAGCTCAGCACTGTAGCCCGTCCCTCATGCAGAAAAAAAAGAAGTTATTTTTATCTCCTCCTACGGTATGCAAAGTTAGGCTATCAGTGTATGTAAATGTGGAACATAACAGTGGTAAACCTAGAACCATCGCCAGCCCTCCCCCATGTTCTCAGCCACAGGTACACGGAGAACGTAATGCTGCTATTTACCGGTATTCAGTGCTACATAGCCCCTGACACGTTTTTTTAAATCATGATTAAATCTGGGCTGGCAACCGGATTTTCACAGAGACTAAAAAACGGTGATTAGCACCACTAATCAGCACTGCGAGCCCCCAGAATATTAACGCCAAGGGCCGTATAGCAGAATGTCCATATATATATATATATATTTCTTTTTTTTATTCCCATGCTTTTGTGGTTTTCTGCTAAAAAAAAAAAAAAAATCGAGGTGCCCCGCTTGGTGTTGTGTGTGGGAGGGTGTTGGGCAACTTGATATTATCTCAATATTTTAAAATTGAAAAAGCCTATCACATTTTTTTAGACATGCCCCAGCCCTAGTACACAGATATTTCTAAAGCAGTATGTAGAAACTGCCATAAAGTTCTCAGATTTTTTTTTTTACTTCTTTACTCAGTCCAAAGCATCTTCCTCAAAAAACTTTCGGTACAATTTTATCCAGTAAAATCTGAAGACTGATGTAGATTATGTTTGGAGTACAGTGCCAACGGTCATTATCATACATTTACACAAGACATCTAGGAGCACCGGGAAGTCCTGACGGGGCAGGGTGTCATGTGACACAAGACGCTTCCCGTTCTGTCCCCCGTCACGTGCCGCGCCCGCTTTGCCGGGCCGAGTGCCCACCCGTGGCCCTCAGGTCATCTTCTTGCGCTTGTGCCGTCGTCTGGGTTGGTCGTATTTCACCAGGGGCAGTTCCAGGGTGGCCAGCCGGAGCTCCTCCTCCAGCCCAGCCTGGTCACCCACCCCAGGGTAGCGCTTGCTCAGCCTCAGCCCCATGGACTTGGCCACCTCCACCATCCTGTAAGATCGAGAGCAGGCAGCTCAGAGACAGGGAGAGCGCAGCGTTATCGTCCACCAATCATCTGCTTCGAATCGGTGAGTGATGGCGGAGGCGGCACCTGGTGGGCCAATCAGCCGCGGCCCCTGCACACACGCCTTCCAGCCACGCCCTCCTCCCACACCTCACACAACCCCTCTGTAGGCCACCAGACACCAGCTGCTGCACCCTCAGCAAAAACCCCAGACTCATGGACCCCCCGGTGCGGGGAATGACAGCGGCCAATTACACGGAGGCCGGAAGGTCGACCCAAACACCGGGCCCTCCTTACTTGGTGTCCGTCAGGCCCAGGTCGCGCTGCAGCAGCGTCAGTTCGGCCGTCCACTGGCCCACGTGGAGCAGCAGCGCCAGGCAGTGGGCGGCCAGCTTCACCCGCATCGATGTCGGCACCATGCTCTGCAGCCTGTCGGCGAGAAAGGCGCTTCCTCACAAGCCCGTCCTCAGAGACGCGGCAAAGGCAGCGGCGACGGACCCCGGCTCAGGGTCGCCGGAGCCCCGTAAATCCGAGGACGCACTCACCGGCCGTTATTGAACACCTCAACGGTGAAGGTCCTCATTATTTTATTGTGGACCACACGGGGGCAGCCTTCCCCGAAAGCTGTGGGGGTACACGACCGCAGAGCACAAAAAGAGAATTCAGATGTGATGCAAGCGACCCATAGCGTGACTCAGAGCGTAGCCACCGAATTCCACCTTTACGGTTGATGTTCTTCTTCTGGTGGGACAGTCTGATGAGTTGGTTGAGGTACCAGGCGCAGCGGGCTTGGCGTTCCTGCACCCCGGCGTCTGCGGGGAGGGTCTGCAGCAGCTGGAGCACCGTCTTGGGGCTAAGAACACGACAGAAGCCGTCACCGGTCCGCAAAGGGGTCTCGGCCCCAACGGACGAAGCCCCGACGCCCAACCTGCCGTCCTGCTCCATCTTCTGCAGCTCCTCCGCAGAGAGCGCCGCCATCTTGGAGCCGACTTCCTCCAGGGCGGCGTACTCCACTGGGGACAAGACTGGCGCGCGATTAAGGAGGGCTGACCGACTCCTGAGAATGCACCGGAGAATGCAGAACACACGACCGTTGTCCTGAACCGTGTCCGTGTGACCCGGCGAAAACTAAACGCTGATTAACTATCAGCAGCTTAAGCGCCAGAGGCAGCTGGAATTAGTAAATAGAAAAAAAAGGAATATAAACAGGCTTGTGGGGTATGATGATATTATCGGTAACTGATGATATCACACGAGCAACCCAGTGTTAGTGTCTGATAGTGACTAAACGGCGATTATCGCCTTTGTCAGGGAAGTATAGGTGACACACAAATCAAGATAACAGAAGGATTTACGATTCAGCTCTCAGGTCAGTCTCCTAGCCAACATTCCTAATGTGGTTTCAAGAGAAACACTTTTTTTTGCCTTGTTTGGTTTGTAAAAGCAGCCTATCAGAGTATGTAAACATCAGTCATTAGGGTGAGACATGGCTGGACCCCCCCCCCCCCCATCTAGTTCCTTTATTCCCCCTGGAATACAGAGAACATACTCCCTTCTATGGCGGTTCGTGGCTATTTGTAAACCACTAGATGGGTTTAGAAGGCGCGACATATTTCTGTCGCCAGCTGTTTAAGCAGATCATCAGTATGCCGTTTTCTCATGCTTTCACGTTTTTCTTCCGGCTATAAGAAATTTTAAGCGCTCTGCTTATCGCCACGTGCACTTTTGTTTAGTATTATGATGAGGTAGTATGCGTAGGAAGGATACGCTCATCGAAGGGATAAACATCTTCAGGCCGGGAAGCGTCGACGTGGCAGGGAGGGAGGTGGGGCATGATGTCATTCTGCGCCTGTGATTGGGCCACGTCCTGCTCCAGGGCTGGGGGAGCACAAAACCACAATGTACCGGTGCCATGGAACCCAGAGGCATTTGGATACATTCCTTGATATGGCACTTCAGGTTATACAAGCGGCAATAGGAGTTACATGGAATGAGCAGCTATGCACAGTTTAGGTCCAGAAAGCAAAAATCCGGACCAAGATTTTGTTTCAACCAACCGGTTGAGTACTCTGTGACTGAGACTCTTAATACTCACCTGGTTGGTTGGAACAAAAACTTGGTCTGGATTCTTGCTTTCAGCACCTGAACTATCCGCTTCTGGGAATGAGAGGCAGGCTGAGAGTGTGTGTATTTGACTGCTGCCTATGTGTGCGTCCCAGCTACCTTCCACGCCCCTCTGCTCGATGATTCCGTCAGCCGCTTTAGCCACGGCGTGGTGCAGAGCCTCACTGCCCACTAGATTCAGCCGCCTGGAGTTCAGGGCCCGTTTTTGCTTGTTGGTACCGAAGGCCTCGATCAGAGAGTCCACCTGCAAGGACAGGCGAGACACAAGGGCCAATGGGTGAAAGGGACACCGGCCAATCAGCAACCAAAACACAGGCGAACAAAATGACGAGTGACATGTACCTTGTCCCGGTAAGATGTGGCTGTGCTTTTTGAAGTCTTGTCCTCAGGGATAGATTCCCCTGTAACAAACGGGAAACTGATCATGACAATTACAGTAGATGTGAAATCGAAACTTATGTCTTATGTGGTTCAGCTTAAATACCTGGAATTATAGGGTGCATATTGAAGAGCTGAGCACTATGCACTTCCATGTGCTTGGTATTCTTGTCAAGGACGCCTACATAATACCTGCGAATATAACAACCGGCGTATTTTACACGTGCTAAGTTAGCAATATTGCACCTATTCCACTTTTAAAAAGCTTTAAATACCTTACTATCCGACGGTCAAAAAAGTATCGCTTTATCATGGTATGACAGAACACTTTTGTTTAGAACGCTAAAACGTTTAATAACGTACTTGCAAAGGGTGTTACATTTCAACGACTCGGGTCCGAAGTTATTCGCAACGTAAGAAAGCCTGTCCGTCTCAGCCACCTGCAGAAGGGTAACAACATTAGCCCGAAACACGGCCAACAGAAAAACAACGTTTACCATAGATGGACATAAATGTACCTGTACTCATATTTGTATAAATGACAAATACATGTTTATTATTATATTACAAAGGACAAAACTGGCCCGGCTTACAAATCACGTCAACCTACAACAATGCGTCTGTTCTTTTTCCTGGGGGCATTTACGTCGACATTCCTGTATAGGCTGAAGTCCACATGGTCTGTGTTTTTCAAATTGCCGTTCGAAAACTGAACTATGAAAAAAACAAATGGGTCAAAATTAAACACCATATATAATATTAACTAACAATATGACAAAAGATGCAAACGTTTGCCGAGGATGCAGAAATACCCACGTGGGCACCCGAATAAGATTCTACATATCTTAATTACGAAAGACGGTTCAAACATATAACTGTGAAACACAATTCCCAGTCTATAGATTGCAATAATTTATAAAACAAACTGTAATTACCAACTACGGCACTGTTACAAGCCGCGTGTTCCCTCTCCTGGTCGCAGCACTTCCAAACACAGGACGCATCCATTGCGCTGCCGTAACACTGTCAACATCCTGGACGCAAACGGATCTTACGTCAGTCGTGAACGCAGCCAATCGCGACAAAACAAAAGAGTAAATGGCAGCATTAGGTAGTCGCTATATATTTCACAGCGCCACACCGAGGATCTATGTGTTACTGTACAATTTCATTACCAGATGAATCCATAATCGCCATGACAAAGTTTCGTTGTCGGGACATTATTGTGTGATTACATTATTAAAACTTATGACTGTTTTCATTTAGACTGTTTTAATACTCACGGCGACCCTCAATAAGAAAAATCACGTGGGAAGATCGATGATTGTACACATTTTATTTAAAGCAAATCGTTTTTAGATTTTATTTGCATATGGTTATAGCTCGGTTCATTCAAGTACTCGACTACTCGCCAAATACTCGAACCTGTAGCTCCCTACCCAAGAGGCCGCGCATTGCCACTCAGAGACATAATTCTGCTCTTCATTCTTCAGAGAACCAGAACACAGTTTGCATGTTCCACGGCATCACTCGTTTGCCTTTTCCTAAATGGTGCGTCAACGCTGAAATAGTGAAGTATTTATATGATGTGGAAAATGTAACGTTCCCAGTTTCTGTTATCAGTGCGTAGGGAGAGTCTTAGTGGAAACTGCAGTAATATTTACAATTACTTTAAATGTGTGTTTTTGCATGGGTTTGCATTTTACATAGGAGAAAAATGACTGGGAAATCAGACCGCCACACGCGCAAACACACACAAACTAAAGATATATACATGGAAAAAAAGAATAGTTGATATGGAGAGATTAACTAAATGACTTATGGCTCATATATGAAATAATATACAAATTTTAATATGATTAATAAAACGTCATTCCTTTTTAAATATAACTGATTGCCCAAAACATCTTGAATTGGAGTTAAACACCAACTAGCCCTCATTTAATAGACAAATGAGATACTTAAAACCCCATCCGGCGCGTCAGTGAGCCCGTCACCGGGAAAGGGAGTCCCCCGCACGCAGAGAGCGCCTTGGCTGCCTGTCAGCCCGCTTTTCACCCCTCGCTTGTGTCTCCGCCTCGTTCGACAGAGGATCCGCACTGGAACCTTGCTCTAATTTCTGCCCCCCCGTCTACGTTTCCACCTCGCTCGGCTCGGAGGTCTTTCATACGGCTGCGCGGCATCGGGGCTGGAAGCCGCGCAGACACGGCGCTGAGACCGACTCTCGGGGGCGGGAGGGGGCTGTACCGAGAAGCGGCCGCGGCTGTAACCCCATACTGCCGCCCAGGGCCCTCGGCCAGGCGAGTCCGGAGAGGAGGGGGGCTCCGTGCTTGATATGTGCCCCGCCGTCAGCCGTGCTGTGGATTTCGCGGGGATAAGGTAGCTGCCGCCATTTACCGAGCCCTTGATGATCATGGTCGTGGGGGTGACTATCGCATAGGCGGCGGGGGTGAGACGGGAATGTGATGTCGGGACCGTGCATCCGGACGGCCTAGCGGATACCTCGGCTCCCCGTACCGACAAGATGTCGGCGGGTCGCAGTGCCAAAGCGCTCCGTCGGGGCTGCGGGGTTTGCGAGCTCAGGCGAGGGGGACGCTGTGCCTGGCGGAGGAAAACCGCTGAAAATTGGAGGACGGCGCGACGTCTGGGGGGGGAATTTAGGGAAGCAAGTTACGCTCAGGGAGCAGAAACAATGGGGCGGGCAGAGCGCCGGCACCCTGTAGGGGGGGGGGGGGAGCCCGAGGACACGGACGCTCTGTTACGGTTTTTATTATGGCGAAAGTTTGCGGCTGTGGGATTCGCTGCCACGTTTTAAAGGAAAAGCTCTCGGGCGTGTGGGAGAGGAAGGAGCCGGAGCCGTGGAGCGGTGCGGGGGGCAGTGAGAGGCGGGCTTCACCTCGCATGAACCCGGCGCGGAGCGCTGCTGCTGTTCCGCCTTCGCTGTGGGCAGCCTGACGCTGGAGTCCAATGCTTTTTATTCAATCAGAAAGGAGAGGGGGTGGTAACCGCAGACTTAACCAGAAAACGCGGACTAAAGATACATAGATGGAAAAAGAGAACTGCTGATATGGAGAGAGAAACTGAAGGAGTTATGTCTTTAGCTAGAAACTCCCACTATGCCGTTTCGACTAAAACATGTAGGGGATATTTTGCACGTGTAGGTTATTTGTCTGTCATGTTTTGCGGAACAGAATTACACATAGTAATGCTCTTTGGTGAAAGCCTGTTTGCCCCTGAGGGGAATGTCCCGTGACACCTTTGTTCACGGATCTCTCTCTCCACCCCCTCACCTGCAGGGTATGGATTTCCCAGGCCACTTCGACCAGATCTTCCAGCAGCTGAACTACCAGCGGCTGCACGGCCAGCTATGCGACTGCGTCATCGTGGTGGGCAGTCGGCACTTCAAGGCTCACCGCTCGGTGCTGGCTGCCTGCAGTACGCACTTCCGTGCCCTGTTCACAGTGGCGGCGAGCGAGGGCAGCATGAACATGATCCAGCTGGACAGCGAGGTGGTGACGGCGGAGGCCTTCGCCGCCCTGGTGGACATGATGTATACCTCCACCCTCATGCTAGGCGAGAGCAACGTCATGGACGTTCTGCTGGCCGCCTCGCACCTGCACCTTAACGCCGTGGTCAAGGCTTGCAAGCACTACCTGACCACACGCACGCTCCCCCTCTCGCCCCCGGGAGAGGCCACCCTGCACCCGCAGGAGCAGCACCTGGACGGCGGAGGCCCCAGACCCCAGCGCTCCTTCCTGTTGCAGCAGTTGGGCGTCAGTCTGGTGAGCTCTGCCTTGAGCGGAGGGGACGAGGGCGCTCCCGGTGGCGGGACGGTGGAACAGCGTGCTTCATTCCCCATCCGGCGCTTCCATAAACGGAAGCCGACGCTCTCCTCGCTGGCTGCCGATGAGCGCCCCCGGCACCGGATCCGGACCTCCGCTACCCTGGAAGGGGTGCCCCACGCCCGGGGAGGCTCCGGCGACCTGGGTGTGGGGGACTTCTTCTCTCCGGATTCTAAACTGGACACGGGCGACGCCAATGACGACAGAGGGAGCGGCGGAATCCCGGAGCCACAGGCGGCGCAGGACGATGCCCAGCTGCCCAGCCAGTCGGACGGTGACTGTGGACAGGACCCACTGGGGAAGGTGGAGTATGCGGGCGTGCCGCCGCAGGAGGCTGGGCTCCTTGTCAAGGTCAAGGAGGGGGCGGAGGAGGAGGAGGAGGAGGAGGAGGCGGCACCGCAACAGATGCAGGTGGTGGTGAAGAGCGAGCCCCTGAGCTCCCCCGAGCCCGCGGACGAGACCAGCGACGTCGCCTCGCAGGCCGAGTGCAGCGACCAGGTGGAACCTGGCGCCGAGAAGGTGGAGCTCAGCCCCGGGGGGAGCGACCGCAGCTTCTCGGACCCGCAGTCGAGCACGGACCGCGTGCCGGAGGTGCACCTGCTGGAGGGGGCTGCAGACGGGGGAATCGGAGGCGGCGGCGGCGGCGACCAAGAGACGAGGATGTCTCGGGATGGCCTGGACGGCAAGCAGGGCTTCGGGATGCCGTTTGGGGGCACCAAGGGCTACGGCTCAACGCCCTGCAGGCGGGGGCTGCCGCCTGATGACAGTCTGCCCAACACAACCACAGCGGAGTGCGGGCCCGACATGGAGACTGGCGGCTACCTGCGGAGCCCAGAGTCCCTCGGCACCTCATCCTCGCTCCTGTACTCGGGCATGCGCCACCCCCACCAGCACCTCCTCTCCAGTGACGCTCACTCCTTCGGCGACATGCAGGCGGACTCCTTCTTCCTGCGGCCTGCGCAGGACGGGCTGGGCTACCAGCCAAGCCGTGCATCCGACTCATTCCCTCTAGACTACCAGCGCTCCAGCCTAGGCCTGCACTCCCTGCCCCACTCACCCAGGGGAGGAGGTACCGGCGGTGGGCCGGGCTTCCCCTCCTACCGCCGCATCGCGCCCAAGGTACCCCCAGAGGGCGGCTCCGGGCTAGCTCGCAAAGACGGAGCTTCTTCCTCATCCTGCGGAAGCTTCCAGGGCGGGCCCGGATATGGCGGCCCGGAGTCCCAGCGGGGCGCCGGCGCGGCCGGGCCCCCTCTGCTGACGAGGGCCTCGGCCGACGTCCTCTCCAAATGTAAGAAGGCGCTGTCGGAGCACAACGTGCTGGTGGTGGAGGGTGCCCGCAAATATGCCTGCAAGATCTGCTGCAAGACCTTCCTGACGCTGACGGACTGCAAGAAGCACATCCGCGTGCACACGGGCGAGAAGCCCTACGCCTGCCTCAAGTGCGGCAAGCGATTCAGCCAGTCCAGCCACCTGTACAAGCACTCCAAGACCACCTGCCTCCGCTGGCAGAACAGTGGCCTGTCCGGGGGCCTGCTCTGAGCATCCTGGGGGTGGGACCAGGGCTAGGGGTGGGGTGTGGGCGTGGCACGATGTACCTATGGGCGGTACTAGGTGAGCCACGCCTTTTTTTTTTTTTTAAGGAAGCTTATGAAAAAGTCCAGTTATTTCAGTGGTCACTGTCTCATGACTAATTTCTGCACCCCCCCCCCCCCTCTGTTTTGTGGACACTGACATGCGCCCGAGGTACGTCCCTGTCGGCGACGTGAATCAGCCGCATAAAGTCATTAATGCAGGACTGCCGTTTATCCGCGTCCTTGCAGAAGGTGACCTGCATGGTTGCTAAGGAACAGGCCGGTTGAGTATGCGAGGTTGGCTCCCCGCCCCCCCGCCCTTTGCTTTGGTTCTGAAGGCTAAACTGTTTGTTTCTGCTGGTGGGGTAAATGCGCCCGACTTCACGGGAAAGGGTGTGAGCGGGGGAAAACGTTTGTCTGTGTGTTTTGTCCCCATTTCTCAGTCACTGCGGCTATTATAATAGTGACTTTAAGTGGTATGTTCAGATTATACTTACTGATTTCATTCGCTGTTGTTTGGGCAGGGCCCCAAGGCTTATATATATGTGTGTGTGTGTGTGTGTGTAATACACCACACTCTTGAAAGCAGCACACTGCTTAGCGGTGAAACTTCATTGGTCAAAAAAAATATAGAAAGATTTTTCCAGAGGGGATGTTCTCTCGTTTTCCGTGAGGGTTTCTTGGGGTTTTTGGTGAGGTTGCAGGAGTGACACAAAATGCAGAAGCTGTTCAAAATGTAAATAGGGCACATATCTGCAGAAGGCAACGCTCGGAGCGAGGACTTTGTTTCGACGTGAGCTTCTGCAGGTCTATTGATCTTGATTACATCAAGGTCTATTTTCAGTCGCATCAGTTATTTCAGCTGATGTTTTCCTTCAACCAAAATGTCCCACTCGGTTGGGAAAAGTCTTCTTCGTAAGTAACGTTTTTATGTGCGCGGCTTGCGCTGTAGGTCGATGTACATGGTCGGAAAAGTGAACACCCTACACCGTCTACACGGTGAATACTCCCTGTCTTTTAACTCCCGTCAATGTTGTTTCCCATGTAGCTTACTCTGAGCACTACACTCCCAGTGTAGGTGTGGCGGTGACCCTCGGTCCCGTTACTGGTGGCAATTGTACTCATCACAGTGTCTGAGATCGAAAGTTGCGTGGTGTGTCGTCTTTGCTTGTGTTTTCAGGTCTGCACCAGCAGCCGATTAACACATATCCAGCATTGGGTCCTGGAGATCCCCATACAACAGCATCACCTAATGTCCTCCCCTGTGGAACCTTCATGTGCTCATAGTCATCCTAAACAAGTGCCTGTCCTATCAGGAACTACCCGGTCAATGTTCTCCTTTGTAACAGGTGATGTACGTGAGATCATCTGGAAAGGGGCCCTGCGGGACCTTAACTGGGCACGTCCTCTTGTCAAAAGAGAGGATTGCTGCAAAAGCAAAAAAAACTCAACCAATCATTACGTCATGCGACGCAACATACTTACCTACACAGTAATTATTTAAGGTTACCGGAGAAGATGTGAATGCGTTGACCTACTGTGACAAATTTGAGCATTAGCTATGTTGTGACATCCTCTCAGATCGACAGGACATGTTTGTTTCATTTTGTTTTTCCCAAACCTCTGTTGTGATGGTGAAACTGAGTCTTAGTTGTTGAACCCCCCCCAGGGTAAATATCCCCAATTTCCTTTTGTTTTAAAAATGCTTCGGACCGCAGTGTCTTCCTTAGGTCCACACAGCCGGAGCCTACTTCCTGACTTGAGAGTTTCCTCTGAGCCTTGGTGTAGCCTAAGATCACCCATCCAAATGTAACGTTGACTTGAGCCCTTGCCTAAGAAGAACACTGGAAACAAAGCTGTGTCACCGACATGTTCCTGCGTGTCACCGACATGTTCCTGCGTGTCACCGACATGTTCCTGTAACTAGCAGAGTTC
>JAABNY020000050.1:1996488-2006871 GCA_015164015.2 Brevimyrus niger
CTTCAGGGCGACGCGCTGGCGCTTGTGCTGCAGCACGCGGGGCGTCACCAGACGCTGGATCTTGGGGGCCTTGGTCCGCGGCTTCTTACCTGGGCGGACGGAGGGCCGGGCGCGTTAACCCACCGGAGGGCAGCGAACGCGACGAGAAACGGAAATAACCAGCAGGATTCCTGTATTTCACCAAAAGCTCTCCTCCCCCAAAACATACAATCATACGATTTAAAAGTACAGGCTTCTGTTTCTTAATTTCTTCCAAATGCTACAATGTCACTGGACCGCAAAATGTTGAATAAGAACGCGCCACTACATGTTAATTTACGCGTCGCATCAGCCAACCAATGATAAAAGATCCACACAGAAACAGTACAAGATTTAAGACCAGCTCCTCAGCCAATAGCGCGTCCCCACATGCGTCCCCGGCAGCAGGTGCCCGTTAAACTCCCGGTAAATATGAGTGGGGTTAGACTTGGGGGAGCAATGCAGTTACAACCAGCCACGGGTCAGCGGTCAGGTCGCATCTGGTGAGCCGCTCCGCAGTTCCTGTCGCACACACTGTCCCACCTTAGAGGCTACGGGTCAGCCAGGAAGGGTCTACTCGTGTGCGGGTGACCAGAGCCCGCGGTTGGCCCGCACACCGACTCACCTTCCTTCGCGAGGGGCCTCCTCACCACGTACTTCCTCACGTCGTCCTCCTTGGACAGGTTGAAGAGCTTGCGGATCTTGCTCGCTCTCTTGGGGCCCAGGCGTCGGGGGACGGTGCTGTCGGTCAGACCGGGGATGTCCTTCTCACCTGGGAGGCGAGCGCAGTCATCCAGAGGGTCAGTCCACACACACACACACGACTCCCTGATGACCCTCCTGCAGGTCAACGGAGGGACCCTGTATTTTAAGACGCCTGACACGAGCCTGAAGTCTCTTCAGTCAGGCGGATCGGCTTAGGAACTCCGCTTGGGAGTTGAACTGACGCAAGGCGGCGCTTAAGCCAGAATTTTAAAACTCTGAAAACTGGAAGATGACTTCTGTTACAGATGAAGTCCCAGTAACTTTTTGGGGTTGGGGGAGCAATGCAGTTCAACCAGCCACGGGTCAGCGGTCAGGTCGCATCTGGTGAGCAGCTCCGCGGTTCCTGTCGCACACACTGTCCCACCTTAGAGGCTACGGGTCAGCCAGGAAGGGTCTACTCGTGTGCGGGGGGGGGGCAGTCAGTTTAACGTGACAACTGAGCATTAAATGTTGTGGCATCACTGCTATAAACAGCAGCACTTGTAACTGGGAAATTACGCCGAGGTTCCATGAAGAGATTCGTTGCTGGTCCTTAACTGGTCGACCTAAACTGCACAGCGAACACCCCCGACTGTGGTCAAATCAGTACATTTCAGTGTTTTGCTCCTGCTATGAAGTGTTGGAAAGGTGTACTGCCCCTCTGCCCCCCGAAAATAGTTTAACCTGTGGACCCTCCACAACCCAGATTATCCCTCGCTACCAGCACAAACGATTAAGAATACCTAACACCTGGTACAGCGATGTGCAGACAGCTGGGGATTAGGCTGAGAAGGCACTGCTTTATCCAAACGAGTGTACCAAAAGGACAGTTAACGAGAAGCACCTTTTCTGACGATGACCAAGTTGAGCACGCTGAGGTTGGCGTCGACGATGCAGCCGCGCACGGACTTGCGCTTGCGCTCGCCGGTCCTGCGAGGGCGGTAGCACGAGTGGCCCTTGCTGAGCAGCAGGCGCACGCGGCCGTGCGTCAGCACGCCTTGTTTCATGGGGAAGCCCTGCTTGTCGTTGCCACCGCTGATTCGCACCACGTAACCCTGGAACCCAACAGCAGCACATCTTGCGGTAAAAACCAAAACCCGTGACAAGCATACCTGCATAGCGAAGAATCACGTGTGTAAAACAGTCCAATTATTTAGGCATCCCGGGTTAACATTCCTACAGTGTCAAAGAACAACCTCTCCATCCCTTCATACCTCACCTTCCACTCGTCTCCCAGAGTGTCGGCAGCCACCTCCGTGGCCATGCGCTTCTCGTAAAAGATGCGCAGCTTACGATCATCGTCGACCTCGATCAGCTTCTGGCAGCCGGTGGCAGGGAAAGAGATGTTGAGCTAGAAGAACCAGGGACAACCGACACGTTAAAACCGAACAGACCAGTCAGGGTACATCAGTATGAAACCGGCCACGTACAGTAATACCACAAGGAGCCGGGAGAGAACATCTACCTGCCGGCTATCGGTACCAGCTGCCCGGTAGATAAGGTAAAGACACTTCATCTTAAGTGTAACCACTTACCACTTGCTCATCCGTAAACTTATCTACCGTTTAGTATTCTAGTTCCGGGCATCGAGATGAATCAAAGGGCTTTGCCGCCCCACCATTCGGGACCAAACTGCCTAAATTTAGCCAATTCCTCGAACAGTTTATTCTGGAAGCCCTACGATGCAAGGCATGCACGACCGCTGTTCAGGTTAACATTTGAAAGTGCTAGAAATATGCGCACAAAAATTCCTCACTCACATGTCTCCGTGAGCGGCGGCAGCCATGTTGGCTGATTACACACCAACTACTGCACAAAAAAAGGATCGGCCACCATCGGTCCGCTTGAAACGTCTAAATAACTACGCAAATAAAGCAGTCACGTTGCTGACATTGTGTACTTAGATAAGAGGCGGGCATTTTAAGTTTTGAAAAAGAAAGATGTACTGTGAAATAAAGTAAAATATATATCCTGCCCCCTCACCTTCATGCTGAAACACTGGCACCAGACGGGTCCGCCGCCAAATAGAGGCCGAGCTTCCGCTCCGAGATCTCAGATCACCACGCTGTGTTATCGCGATACTTCACCAACGGGAGCGCTTCTTGCTAGTATCTGGGATTTTCAATTAATGAAATTCATTTCGCTAACGGGACGTCATATAATTACACTCTTTCATGTTATTTATAAAGCACGAGTTTAAACCACTATACAACTTTGACTATAATTAGAATACATTTTTTGGTAAAGGCTAATATTCTATGAGCGACAAAAATTGCAACAGGTGAACGTAACCGGGATGAAACTGAAAGCATATGTTAAAAGCTGCATTTTGAATGATGTTGGAATTATGAATCAATATAGTATATCATAATTTTTCGTGGTAGAGGTAAGGCTCACTTTATTTCAGTTTCAAGTAATGTTTTGTAAATAAAAATATAATATCAAATTATAGTTCCAAGGGACTATACATCCACCCACCTATCATATAAACTGTATTTTTTTCGGCTGTAACATATCCCAGGTAGATCCGAATACAATGTCGAGAATACCCTCGACAGGATGTAACTTCATCGCAGGTCGCACGCAAGCTTTTTCACATAAATATATGATTCTTGTGTTTTCCCCCTTTGGATACATAGATCGCCTTAGACCTATACTTATGCTCATAAAAGCCGCATATCCGCATCACCCTTTACTTTACGATACACCTAGTCTTTCCAAACATAATCAGGCGATTCTTAAATAAAGCAATAACCTAAAAAATTAGATTGGCACTGGGCAATAAAGATTCAATTAAATTTTATTAACAAATACCGGTAATATCAATACCTATTTATTATAATTACGAAACGGGGTATGTAAGGTTTTTAAAAGTTGATTTTTTTGTTAAAACCCACGCATGCGTGAATAGCACGTTGCTGTGCACGCCGCGAACCAGAAGAGGCGGTAGCATTTTGAGTCTGATCGTGAACGGGTAATATCCAGACCAACTATATACCTCAATAACTTTTGACAGCACGATACGGACTGCCCGGTGTTGTGTACGTTGTCTTAGATCATATTTTACGCCGTTTTCGGTCCTCACCTGCCTTTCTGACCTGGCGACTGCAGTGAATGCAAATCCACACTACAGTACGAAGTATACTGACATGAGCAACACGATGCTTTGGGATCATCTGCAAGCTGGCAGTTCGGAAGTGGACTGGTGTGAGGGCAATTACATAATTTACTCGGGCATCGCGGAGTTTTACAACACGGTTTGTATGCTTAATTACCTTCTGGAATATGCATACTTGATCATTTAACTATGTTCTGTCACATAGTTTTTTTTAAAATTAATTTTAGGTCAATGCACTTCGTTGCACCTTCAAAGTGCATTTATCATTTAATGAAGTTAAAAAGGATGTCAAATTAAGCCCGTGGTATACTGTTAAAATGTTACAAGTTTCCAGCTAAATAATGAGTAAATTTCAATTTACACGTGCATATATAAAATAGTATATAGATGTAGTGTATAAATAGTGTATCTAATCCCTTAAAATGTTTCTATTAAAAGTCGTTTTTTTTATTATAAATATCTATAGTTATTGCAAAAGTCAGTCTAAGCAACCATGCACTCCTGTATAACACTGGAAAACAAGCCAACCAGTTTGTCCAGTTTTCAACTGTTTATTTTAAAGCTAAAATCTTTGTTTAATGATTTTGAATTAATTAATTTGCCATTTGTATCATTTCAGATCAGCAACATTCTGTTTTTTATTTTGCCACCTATTTTAATGTGCTTATTTCGTCAGTATGCCACACATTTCAACAGGGGAATATATCTAATATGGATTCTTCTGGTGGTGGTTGGTAAGTTGATTCATAAGAATAATGCGATTCAGTATAAACTTCTGAGAAGCAGCCCGGTTGCATATGACGTGTCGCCGACATTCAAAGCAAAGCTCTACAATACAAAACATGGGCAGAACGTTCGGTCAATATTCATGTTCCTAGTTACTGAGGCGTCAGAGTGTGGCACAGCAGTGGCAGAGCCTGGGACAGGAACAGGAATGAAATGCAGCACCGCCTAGACGATGTTTATTTTACCGAGTCTCCAGCTGCCCTGGCCTCATGCCACTTGTGCTGTTTATCCATAATTCTGCTCTTTCACAACTCCACAAATCCCCCCCCCCCCCTTTAGCACAAGTTCTGTAGGTGAGTATTTTGAGCCACTCTTATGAAAGATGAACCAATGAGCTTGTGCCCAGTTTTTTTTTTGGTTGATCGGCGGTTTGCGTAGTATTCTCACGGGAGACATCCACTACCTGGGGGGAGGGGGACGGGACGACTTGGCCGCCTTATAGGATTCAGTACGTTCATTCATGCGAGAAAACTCTCAGGTTGGTCAGCTTCCGGTCCATTCATGACGGCTCTGGTATCTCGCTCTCTGGGGAGATCATCACAGGGCACCAGGCTCCGGTGACGCCCCCCCCCCCCCCCTCCAACAAAATGTACGGCGGCGCGTGGGCTGCTCTGATAACGTCACTGCTGTTGATAAACTTTTAGTGACCCCCCCCCCCCCAGGAAGCCTTACTGCACTAGGGCTCTGGGAAGTCATGACCCTCAGCCTGGGCCATTTCTCTGAGAATCTACTTGGTCACACAGCCCTCTGTTTCACAAGATATTAACATGTGTTCGTAGAAACAGTTACTCAATTTTGATTGTTTCAGAATATGTACTCATCATGCTTTTGTCCTTCTTGGAATAGAACGTTTGTTTCCTTTGGTGAAACAGCTTTATTTTTATTATTATTATTATTTTTTTTGTTGTTCAAAAATTGGCCTAAAATACCAAAAATACCACTTATTGTTTAATGGCTCATCTAGTCACCCTTGGTTTCTGTCCCCCAAAGGTATCGGATCAACATACTTCCATGCGACCCTCAGCTTCCTTGGGCAAATGCTGGACGAGCTGGCCATCCTCTGGGTGCTCATGTGTGGCATCGCCATGTGGTTCCCGAAGAGATATTTGCCGAAGGTCTTCCGCAGGGACAGGTGAGCCGATGGCGTGTCGCCACATCGTTGGTGCTAGCGTTGTGTCGCTAGCACCGTGGCGCTTGCGTGACCGTCGGCGTTATTTTTTCAATTTGCTCCTCTGGGGCATCTGATATGTCACTTCCATCCGAGGCAACTTCTTTTTCAGTTCGCGCCCCTCATGCGTACAGAGAATCATCGGAAGGTGATTCGCGATGTAAGGTTTAATAGCGGGGTGTGATAGCGACTGGGTGTTAGGGTCCCTGATAGGATTTATAACGAGCCCGACGGGTCACATGGGTGGCACGATGATCATCGCCTCTGGCACGTAAGTACACCGTGAGAGCAGAAGGTGCCATGTTTCCCTCTTCAGGTCTGGGCTCAATCGGGATAATTCTTGGAATGGAAATTGGATGCCAGCTGAATTGGACCCAAAGGACTGCCAAGACCTTTGATATCACTGCTTAAAGTGCAAATTCCAAGACATGTTTCAAAACATGTTTTGCCATCCATAATTTGTACATTGTCTGTAGTCCGAAGGGAATTGCAAAACTAGACACCCTCTCTCTGGTTTTCATTGATAGCGTTTGATGATGTCATAGTCCAATGAAGCTATGGTGTTTTTTCAAAACAAATTCACAGGAGCTCCAGTGATTAATGCCATGTAGGGAATAATTGAAGATTAGACTATTATAAAACCTTGGTAGCTGTAACAGCCAAATAGTAAATGTTGGCCCTCTGCAGATGGTGAATGGGTCAGACTTTCTGCAGCCGCCGTAGTGTTGGGGTTACCTGTTGCGTGCTTGTTCTCGTTCAGCGAATTTGTTCGTGAGGGGTTGTAGCCGCTTTCCTGTGTGAAAGCGCGATATCCTTCACAGTTTGTGATCACCAGGGTTGTAGCCGCTCTCGTGTGTGGAAGCGCGATATCCTTCACAGTTTGTGATCACCAGGGTTGTAGCCGCTTTCCTGTGTGGAAGCGCGATATCCTTCACAGTTTGTGATCACCATCACCCTGATTGGCTATGGTGTCCTTCCCATGGGACTCACGGCATCCTTCTCCTCCACAGGTCAAGGTTCAAAGTGGTCGTCGCTGTCCTCTCGGGCATCTCCACCGGCCTGGCTTTCATCAAGCCCACCGTCAACTCCTTCTCCCTGATGGTCTTTGGCATACCCTGCCCTGTCCTGCTCTTTGCGGAGCTCAAGAGGTGGGGATCACAGCAGACTCGAAGGGAGTCTTCACAGGAGCTGATCAACAGTTAGCATGCTATAGTTACTCCCAGACAAGCTGGAGTTGGGATCTTGTGGCTGAAATTCTACCTCTATCCTGGCTCTAACAAGGCAGGAAATGCTCAGGATGTGGGTGTCGCCTGTGAAGCCTTTCCTCCTTGAATCGCTCTTCCCCAATCAGTGTCCCACGGCATGCTGTTCCTACACCTCTACACCCCCAGGGGGCGCTGATGCTTTATGGATAATATCCGGCTGTGCTTAACCTAATCGAGCTTGACTTTCGATCAGTGATTTCTACTATCTGTAGGACCTATGAGTCCTGCTCACTCAGGTGTGAGAAGCACTTGAGAGTGTGTGAATATGTTTAGCCTGAGTAGGGGAAGCTAGGCTGAGCTCCTGTGTTGCAGGCCTCCTTCCTGGAAGACTCCCTACGGCATTTACCCAGATGGAATGTCAGGTGGTAGGTGGCAGTGTGGGCTATCAGTGCAGACATGGGAGGAAGAGGAAGGGCTAAGAATAGCCGGTTAATAATTGCTCACGTTGACCCATGGGAGTCGTATCCGTGATTCAGTTCCATTACCTTTTCCCTCCTATCATGCATCTTTGACTCTGTGCATCTATGTATTTTGAGGGGGAAAAACTAGTGACTAGGGACAAAACAACACTCCGTGAGCCATTTGCTGTATTTTTTCACCCCACTGAATGGTGGTCTCGGATTATCTTTGGGTATGTTTTGAGCCCATTTTTGAACTGAAAGCGCCATCTAGTGGGGTCAGAAAATACAGCAAATGGTTCATGAAGCATTGTTTTAGCCACCACTAGAAACAACATTCAGCATTAGTCCTGCTATGCTGGCCTACCTCCACTCCTCTCATGCCCTCCCTTTCACCACCTTCCTCTACTCTCATATCACAGCTTGTTTCCCTCGCCTCCCCTGCTCTGCAGGCTTCCTGTGCCCTTCCTCTGCCTCCGGGCCGGCCAGCCGGCTTCCCGTGGCTGAACGCTAACCTGCAGATGTGAGCATGTGGGTGGATGGATGGGGGATGGGCAGGTGTGTTTCTGCCGATCCAACAGCCAAGCCCATGAATCGGGAAGCCGGTGACATCAATCTCAGGGATCTAAGTGGCTCCGCTGATGCACCCGTGACCTGTGGTCACATGTCTCCACGCTGACATTTGCTTCGGGGTGTTCCCTTTTCGGCTAACCCTGTCTAGCTTAGCGCTGTGCTCTGATGAAGGCTGTGGACAGGCGCTGCTCTGCTTCTACTTTTCAGGACGTGTACAATTCTTAAATGTGGTTCTTCTGAGGCAAAATAATCCAGGCTGAGACCAGTTTACAAAGCAACCCAAATTCCATTGACTATGGCTGAACAATGGCGGCTTGTTGCCTACGTATTAGCTTACATATTAATAAATTAACGGCTGTGCATTTATTGGCTGTCCTGTCCCCCTGCCTTCCTCACCCCCAGGTGTGACAACCCACGTGTCTTCAAGCTGGGACTGATCGCTGCCCTGTGGTGGACACTGGGCATCGTCTGCTGGATCAGCGACTGGATCTTCTGTGAGACCTGGTCCTCTGTGAACTTCCCGTACCTGCACTGCGTGTGGTAGGTGACCTGGGGAAGTGCCCCGAGTGACCGCCATGGGCTGTAACGCCGATTTCCTGTCGTTACAGGACTATTAAGCTGCCTGCTGGAGCACTGGAGTCTATAGCACTGCCACAGTTATTTAGCATGTGGACATAAAGTTCTCAAAAATATCCTTGATACTTGGGATGGGGCAAGAATGACACGAGGGGAGCTTTACCCCTCTGTACTTCTGCTCTTGGTATTACAACTGGTCTTCGGCAAGTGAACGGGACGTAAAACGGGCGCAGGAGAACACAAATATAGTCAGGGACGCATGCTGAGAAATATCCCCGGTCTTGCAGAAGCGGCAGTGAGGGCCGGATGTCTGAGCTGCCTTTCTCTCGCAGGCACGTCCTCATCTGCCTGGCCTCCTACCTGGGCTGCGTGTGCTTCGCCTACCTGGACGCTGCCGCCGAGGCCCCCGAGCGGGGCCCCGTCATCATGTTCTGGCCCAGTGAGAGGTGGGCCTTCATCGGGGTGCCCTATGTCACCCTCCTCTGTGTCCACAGAAAGAGCTCGATAAAGGTCACGTGACCTGGGAAGGGCGACCGCCCCCCGCCGGACTGCTATTTCCTTGACGACTTTTAACCAGAAAGAAGCGTCCTCTGGGGTTCCCGGTGGCCTCAGACATACCAGACCGCGTGACACGGGAATGAGCAGGAATGAGGGACGCGGACAACAACAAAATACAAACCCAAGAAAAGACTATGTTCGTAGACACACTTTGGGTAATTGAAACAAATCCCCGTACAAGGGACAGGTCACTCTCATGAACCCTCAAAGACTCAGGTGATAAGCCACCCCCCTCACCCCCACCCCCCACAGAAAAGCTCCTAGCCTGCCTTCCAGGTATGGGATTAAGGCTTGAAAAAGTCAAGCAGCTCATTTGGTGGGGGAACAGCAGACTACTCAGTGCTGATTTACTCTTCTGCGTAGAATCCACAGAGTAGGCAGAAGTGTCCCTGCTGTAGCCTGATGCACAAACCTCCAGAAATGTCACTACAGGCTTCGGTCTACAGTGTGAGGAAGACTGCTATGCGCTACCTACGGTGTAGATTCTACACAGAAGAATGCGCTACCTACGGTGTAGATTCTACCTTAATTATAGGTAAGCCTTTAAGAGCAAACACACTCGCTTATAATGAAGACAATACATTAATTGCATTCCTTTAACTGTTTATAATAAGATGATAAATATTCTGTATTTCTACACAATAAAGTCTAAATGTATACAAAATGTTTATTTTCATTATTGAAATGACAAGGCAAGTTATCCCTGGTCGTCTAAAACATCTAGGCTCTGTTCCCTTGTATATCTGTGACTCCCTGCTTCAGTGTATCAAACATGTCCACGTGCCACTTGTCACGATCAACAGGAAGCTTGATGTTTACCGCTAACGGTGGAGTTAGCAACACTCCAGGAATGGTTAGGAACAGCCAAAGCCCTTCATTGTTCCAGGAAGCTGGGATAGAGCAGTAGCGTTTGCACAGTCAGCCTGGAGAAACTGACTTTGGTTTGCTTTAGAACGCGGCACCTATGCAGCTGAGCAGTACTTTCAGGGTGAGATAAGTCGCATTTATTGGTGTATGAACACATGAACGTGATGTTGAGATGGAGGGGGGGATCATCCCCAGGACAATATCACATATAACGCATGCTTTACCAAATCACCATCGTGTACAAATCAGCGCGCGACAGGGGAAACACAGGGAAACTGAATTGCCCAGAACACCTGTTTGCATTGCTGTTGT
>JAABNY020000050.1:2030815-2043201 GCA_015164015.2 Brevimyrus niger
TACACAATATACACAATGTACAAGTACAAGAGACATACGGGAGTATGTGCAGGGGTATCATAAATATAATAAATAAGAACGAAGGGTTTTAAATGGGTAAGTGACATTATTGGGAAGGTTAGTAATTGCACATTACAATGGGTTTATTTTATATGTAAACGATTAATATTCTTCAACATGTCTGCATTATTTGCATAAATTTTCTTCTAAAAGATCGATTTCTATGAAGTTCAAATTGATATGTAAGATATTCTGAAAACATAACGTTTAATTATGCATACTTAATACATGGAACTAGTTAATACATATTTTTCCTATGCTTTGAGTACACCAAGAATACCCAAATGAATTCAACTCTCCGCTTTAAAAACCGAAAACAGTTGAGTGACTGGATTTAAGGGAAAGTTGGTTTCATTTTCAGCTTGGCGACGTGAGGATCGCTGTAATTTCGATGAATTCGAAAACACTGAGATAATCCCCGCAGTTTCCTGCGCCAAACGTAAGATACCATTTGTGCTGTCATAATAGGACAACACAAGTAAAAGGTGTAAAAAAAAAAAACGTGTTTTGTCGTGTTTGCAGTAGCATAAACTCCTGTACCTGACGATGACGTAAAACAGAGTTTACCACGGTTTGACAAACAGGAATGAACTGACGTATCATACTGTTTGCTACATTTTAAAGCACAATCCACGTTTTGGACACAAAGCAGAAGCCGGTGGTCGCAAGTGCATTTCCTTAGGCAGCAGGCAGGGGGCACCGTGTCCTATACAAAGAATTTACAACAATCTTTATATTTCCTGATTACAGCTGTACACTATAGAAGTAACGAGATGTACAATTATAAAACACGTTTACATAGGAAATAGGCCTTGTATCTCTGCTGTACTGAGGAAGACTCAGGAGCAGATGAATATTTTCCCTCGAGAATTTAGGACGATCTGTTTCTCCACCAGATTCCACTGTTCCCCGGTATCCTAGTTGATTATTAATTAGAAGTTACGCAATCGCAATTGTACTAAATGTCTTGGGGAATGTTTTTCATGGTTACGGTTGTATAATGGTAAATTAAAAGGACTTGGAGCTCGTATTTCGGTATCAGACACATATTAAAACACATTGTTAATGTGCACATGGGGAGGACGGGACAAAACCATAGTTCTACTTCATCCTCAACCAATATACCTTTTGAATTTCATTAGCAACGTCTATGGGTGTATTGTTGACATGGAAAGAATTTAAAAATACTGCGAAAAAGTTTGCGTTAAATAATACATGTGCATGTTAATAACTATTACTGTCACACATAAAAATGTATACAGAGCTTGAAAATATATTTCTCAAGGTTTTCGTTAGGGTGGTTTCCAGTTTCTGTAATGCAGAATATGTATCCTGTACGTTTTTAAGATAAGTACCTAAAAGTCAATCACGTGGTCGTGGTTGGTTGCGAGTTTGAATGGTTCACTGAATTTGTGGAAACCAATATACAATTAAGGTGACTGAGAATAGTCCGGTAATCAGCTTAAAGATGTCTTGTGGGTTTTCTTGCTGACATAATGCCTTGGTGAGAATCCTCTCAGAAAATCACATTCAGCAGCACCTTTAGGGAGTAGGGACACGCTGTCCCTTTCTGGCGGCACCAGGACATCACCGTATTTCAACACGATAATGCTTATCCCCATGCAGCTCCGAATATTGGAGTTTTTTGGGAGAAAAACACATTTTTTTTGTTGGCGGTGGGGGTGCTGAAGGGGTGAGCTAGACCCAGTGTGAGATAAAGATCATCTGTGAGAAAAATCTCTTTATTGTCAGTTGATAAACTATTACAAACATTTTTCTGTCTTTATTGTCAGTTGATAAGCTTATAAACATTTTTTCTGTCTTTATTGTCAGTTAAGAAGCTGTTACAAGAATTTTTCTGTCTTTATTGTCAATTAGTAAAAATATATATTTTTATGCTCAATATATAAAAACTGGAAAGACGCGGCGCTATCCCGTATAGATTATAAAAGTTCAGCAGAAGAGTCCCACATATTCCATCACTCTGCACGACTCCGAATTCCATCCTAAATAATAAGGGCGGAGGAAGTTCGTCCCCATGTTCTCGCAGCTGAACATCCTATTGGTGGCCTGCAAAGTCCATCACTGAACAGCCATGACTGCGGAGGCATGATTGCAGTCCGTCTATGACACCTCCAGATGAACTCCGTTATATTAAACGGCGATGTCCGAAGAGTAGCCCGGCGCTCGGCTTTAATATAAACTATAACCTCTGATTTCGACGGATGCTTGTTTGGCCGCGCGCCTGAGTAAAAGAAGGAGAAACCATGCCGCCTTTTTTCAGATGTGAATAAAATAGTTTTGCACTTCGCTGAATCGCCGGGTCTCTAAAACCTGCCTTACTTATATGACTTAACAGCAGTGTTTTATACCGGAGCAAATCGTATTCTAATGAAAACCCATAATGTCAGGGAAACATTACAAAGCTCATGAAGTCAGTTGCTGCATCAAATATTTCATATTTGGATTCAACATTATATTTTGGGTAAGCAGTTTCTCGTTTTACTATTGGGATGGTAATTATGAGCGTAGCGGTTGATCCATTTGCGATGTGCTGATGTTAGGCCCCATCTTATGGGCTGAAATAAATCATTGTATGGCGGATTGTCTTTGTTTATTTTTATTATATTCAGACACCGTGAATATATGTACAGTTGCTGAAGTTTAGATTAGTTTATAGTGTATTTCACCTGTACGGACAGAAATCAAAATGTGCTTGATTTGTATCAAGATGTGTATTTTAATTGGATTTTTAGACCGACTGGCTAGCATCGTGCAGGCAGGCTTATTTAGAGACATTCTCTAAAGACCTTTAATGTAATTTATCTTCATTTAGACAGTGGCCTTAGCATCCTCATTGTGTGATTCAGACGAGCGCCTCGATGTTGACGTGTTTTCGATTGATACCTTTATTGTGCAGCCAGACAATGTTAGGATGTGAATTTCGGGAACATCGGTCACTGGGAAGCGCCGTTTTCTGGTCTGCATTTACGCCTATTCTAACAGCCAATGCATATATTTTTATTTCCGAATATTCTGAATATTATGGGATGCAGTAAAGAGAAAGTGTTTTCTCGTATTTTAACGAACCCTAATATTTTAGCAAACTGGGATAATACGGGGAAATACGCTATTGGCGAAAACGCATTTAAATCATAAACGTTCATGGCTGGTAGGAAACTCATGCTGCATTCAGTCTTTCCCGGTTTATAGACGCGTCTATAATGGCTTTGCAGTGGATAATATTTCTGTCTCGCAAACAATTCAGACTTGGGGGGGGGGTCCTTTGCCTGGTTGTGATGTCGATAGGAATAATGTCGACATCGTGATCGTAGCTCCTTGAGATGTAAGCCCATTCCCCCGTTTATGGCCCGGCGTCCGTCGTCTGCTCCCTCCCTGCATTGTGCGCTGCATAGAGAGGGGGGATGCGACCCGCAGGGCCGCCTTTATTAAGCGGGGGAGGGAGATAATGACCCCCCCCCCCCTCCCTTATTGAGAAAGGGTGATGTAATCCGGGAAATTGTCTTCGTAGCTCATTATATAGTGAGCACAGTGGTACAGAAATAGCGCGTCATATCAAGATAAAAATACTTGTTTGCGTTTGTGAGGTGGGAGATAAGTGTGACTCGCATACTGCTGTCTATTAAGGTAGGAGCAGAATCAGTATGAAACATCTGCCCACGCGACACGACAACAGCACCGATAAGGAATTCTATTCGTAGGAAACATCCAATCTCAATAAAACGGCCCCTATATACCATGGTTACATGCCATCGCGGATCCCTTCTGCGTGGCTGTCATTTGCCTTTATGTATTTTAAAGCAGTTTATTTTCAGCGGCGTATGATCCCTGTTACTGGGGCCGGCCATGCAGACGGTGCCGGCAGCCTTGTTGCACGTTTTAATGCCGATGGCTGTGTAAGGATGCGGGTCTCCCCCGCTAATACCTGCAGGGACATGTGTCTGGTTTCACAGCAGGGAAAAGGTTACTCTCTGGGGGTAGACTCAGTCGCGGTTTTTTTTGGACAAGCCTAATCCGTATTCAGCTGAGTCAAGTGAAATTTCTTCAGGGGCTTGAGGAATAGCTAACTGGGTATGATGATCATGGGCGTCCTTAGCCCCTATGCCAATCAGCATCTTGTTTTTCGCACTTTTTTGACATTGCCAGGATCAGTCCCGGCCACGCCTGTCATTTCCCTATTTGGCCAGCTGGTGTCGCTGGCCGTCCCGTTCTGTGTTACCCTAGTCACCTCTTCACTGTTCCTTGTGTGATTCCCTGTGTCCCACGGCACTGTACTGCTGAACAGTGTGAGGCTGAGAACTGTGCATCCTTACAGTCGTGGGTTCGAGGCCGACCAGAAACTATCTGGACTTCTTGAGTTTTGTTTCTCCCCTTGTTAATCATCTTCTGTTCTCTATTTCAGTACTGGTTCTTGTTTTAGGTTTCAGTTTATATTTAGTTTTGTAGTGATTCTCTGTTTTACTTATGTTCTTAGTCTCTCCTAGTGCCTGAAGTCTGCAGTGCTTGTTAATTACCGTCATCCGTCCCTGTAGTTACTAGTTTATAGTTTGTAAAGGCCCACACCCATCATCAGGCCCTTGTTATCTGTGTATTTGAATTCCTGCTCTTGCCCTGTTCCTCTGTCAACCATTGCATTTGTTCCTGTTCTTTTCTGTGCATATGCTCTGCATTGTGTCTGTTCCTTGCCAGCGTTTCCTGAAGCTATCGGGTTACATTTTCCTTTGCGTTTGCTTATAGCTTTAATTCTTGTTTTGTCTCCTGTCTTTTTTTTTTGTTTTGATCCCTCGTGATCCAATTTGTTTTTGCTAGTCTGTCTGTTTTCAGTAAAGCCCCTTGTGGCCATCCAGCCGCACAGTGGATAATCCTTCCCATTATGCCACGCCATAACAGACATGAGCCTTGTTGATGAAATACCAGACAACGTTTGACACTAACCCTACATGGAAGGAAAAGGAACTCAAAATGCGAAAGTGGGACAAATCCCAGTATGTGAATGGAGTGTTGTGACCAGTAGCCACAGTGTGTAGCACCATATCTGCACCAGTACGGCATGGGTTCTATGATGATTCGCTAAAAGGGCTGCAATATTTTTCAGCTGAGTTCAGTGATGAACTGAATTGCTCTGGCAAGACACAGAAATCCTTGTACTAGACTTGTATGTAGGACTGAGATTTGTTTGCTTTGGTGCCTCGTCCTGTTTTTCCAGGTAGCTGAGTGTTACACTGCTATGCGGTGCGGGTGCGCAAAGAAATTTACTGCATAGAGTAAGCCATTTTCCCCCCCCTGCGCCTTCAGAGTGTACTCATGGATGTGGTCACACGACCTGAACCAGAATGACGTCATCTGTCTGGGCTGAACGTCAGGACGTCTGCATAACGAGAGAAACTCGTGATGACAAACCTGCCTTCATTTCTTCATCTTTCCTGCTTTGTTGGTTCGGGTTAGTTTGCACCTTGTTTTGCTCCTGTGAAAATAACAAAAAAAAAAAAGATTTCTCTGTCTCTTTTGGGTGCAATATTCTTTTTTTCGTTAGAAGGATGTACTTCATGAAACATCCCCTCTCGTAGTCATTTTGAAGGACACGGTGAAGGCGGTTGTTGTTCTTAAACCCTTTTATGTTCTTAGTTTTCATTGATGTCTTTTGTTTTGCCAGCAGTAATATTATTTCCATTAGAATCACAGCAAACCAGCCCTGGGTCCGGTTTTACAAACTGAAGAGGGACTGAAACCAATATGTGGTGTTTTTCTTTCGGCACGCTTGGGAAATCAACCCGAACAAACGCAGCGCCGCCATTAATTCTCCTCACAGCCTATGGGTAGCAGAGAGGAGAAGCCTGCTTGGCTGTGAACCAATAGGATGGTGCTGGATAGGTTTTGTCTTGCCGGTCATTAATTCACACTCTGAACTGGGAGGTTTTAATATCACCTCACCCTGGACAGTCCGGGTCTCCTGCTCTGGACCCGCTCGCCCACTGAGTTTGGCATTGATCTGAGCAGAGCCGAGGGAGATTGACGCCCCTTCGTCCGAAGACCATCCAGCTGTCCTCAGAAACGTCTCACAGATTCAAGCTTGTTCTTCTGTCGGGACCTAGACGTTCAGGGGGCATCTATGTAGGGAGCGGCTTAGCGGACCAAGTCTCTGTGACTGTGATGGGAAGATTGCTAGTTTCAGTAGCCCCCCCCCAGCTCCAGGAGCGCCACATGATGGCTGACCCTGTGCGGTGACCCCTGACCTATGAAAAATAAGATGGGGTTGGTGAAAAGACCAATTCCTTTGTTCTTGTACTAGTGTGATGGCCCAATGAAGGATGATACTTAAAAATATCTGTCACACATTTCATTGTGTTGCCCAACTGGGAGTTTGGGAGTGTTACCAGTGAGCTGGGGCAGCTCAACCAGTAGTCATGACTCTCTGATTAGCAGTGAGCCAAACCAGGTTTGCCATGTCCACTTGAGGTCCGTTTAGCTGATTTTGCTTGGACCAACAGTTCGGTTCCCAGGGGTGGTACCGCACCCCACCCGGTCACATTCCAGCGAAGTAGCCCAGGATTTCCTGCTGCTTGCCAGCCACTGCAATTCCAGTTGGGCAACTAACGTTTTTTTACGGAGGTGGCGCTATGAAGTGGATTCTGCAGTTCATTAACGGACGATGAAAATGAATCGTCTGCGGCAGGATGCCCGCCTCGTCCCTCTGCCTGACAGCGGCTTGGTTTGCAGCTTGTTGTGATTGTTGTTATCGGTGCTCATTGTGACAGAAAGAAGCACCAGTATCATATGTCAAATAATCAATAGCCCCTTTGCTGCCAATTTTGGGTACGAGTTATTCGCGTCTGCGGTGGGCGATCATTCTCTGTAAGCAGATCCAAGCTCCCTTTGTATTCTGCCATCTTATACTAAGCTCACAGTGTTGTTGACGTTAACGCCCCCCCAGCCCCTCTGGCCCCCGTGGGATTCAGCGTGCAGCTGCCGCCTGTGAGTACTGACAGGATGGTGTCCCACACCCTCCAGCGTGTCGTGTGACGGGATTCTGTCCCGTTTTTTTTCTTTTACAGTCGTGCTGGGTGATGGAAAAAATAGCAGCCAGATTCTGGTCTTTTTTCTTTTCTTTTTCTTTCTTTTCTTTTTTTTTTTTGTCGAGTGAAAGTTCCAGATTTAACGGCCAGCGTGAAGTTAATTAACCGGAGGCCTCAAACTGCCTTGTATTGCCCAAAATAAACATTAATTGGCTCCTGGCGTCATGGTAACATAACAGTACTGCCGTGTCACTGGGGGGGCAGGGCAGGGTAGGGGGACATAAAGACACGCCCCTTCATAGGTGTGGTTGGGTGACGTCATTCCCAGGCGATCTCATTTGCTGGGGGCGGCACAGAGTCCCTCTGTTCTGCTTTTCGGTGCGGCTCGTTTGGGTGTAGACGTCTGGTCGTGCGCCGACGCTCCCGGGATTTAACTGCCGGCGTAAACTAGCCTTTCTGTCCTTGGCCCACGGACTAACCGTGAGAGTGTTTTCACGGGCTGCACCGCCGATGTCTAAATGCCACGTTCGAGCAGCAGAGGCGAACTGAAGGGCTACTTTGAAAACTTTGTTGGGAAAAAAAAAGCATGTAATATAAGCAAACCACTCTGGCAGTAAACATGCTATTAATATCGAATGCAGATGTTGGACAAAAAGTCTGTGGTTCTTACAGATGCTCTGTACCTATTGGAATGTTTTCGGCTGACGTGAGACTGGGCTGTTGTGGGACAGATAGGGACACCTGATTATTACTGCCTGATGATGTAATGGCTCTGTTGCCATGGTAACTCCGACCTGGAAGGCATTGGCACCCTCTATGAGATTATCGTATTGGCCAAATGTCATTGGAAATTACTTGTATTCAGTTTTAATCTATTAATCCAACTTCTAGTCACTTGATGAGGTCTTGGGGTGATAGGGGGTTGGGGCCCCGGGTACAAATCAGGGGGGCATCATTGGGATGCCAAACCATTGTGGGGCAACTTAAAAACGTCGGTTACCTGCACGTCTTTGGACTGCCAGGGGCAACGAAGGGGGATTATGGAAAGGTCACACAGAGACCGAACCAACGCACCAAAAAGCCCCAGTCACCCATCTGCCAGTACTGGGAGTGGAGGCCTTTCTGAATGGGCCTTGTGTTTCCCAGTCTGGCTTCGGTCTCGGTGCCGGCCGCCAGCAGGCCTGCCGCGAAGGCCTCTCCTGTATCGGCACGGAATCGAAGCGACTTGCTGGAATCCAATTGGAAGTGGAATCATTTCCTTATTCGTGGGATGAACGGGGCCCGACGCCGACTCGGAGCACGTTCGGGGCCTTCCGGCAGATTCCGCCTCGCTGCGTCGCTAATGAGCCGCCGTCCTGCTCGGCGTACCGCGTGCCGTTCGTGACCCGCGGCCGCCAGTCCGGTAGAACGGTACCGGGACAGTGCTGACAGTGCGTGAGCCCTTGGTGTCCTCTGAATCGGTCGATGCGTCGGGAGGTGTGACACCGAGGGGCCGCGGGGGCTGGGTGTGACCTTTTTTTGGTGGGGGAGGGGTACATGTGGGTTTGTGAAGTCTGTATGTTGGTACCATCGGGGTGTGACCCTTAGGGGATGCAGGGAGGCATTCTGGGACAGCGAGTAGGCGGAGGGATGTGTGCCAAGCACCTCAGCTGTCATGGATCGGTGCCCATCCAGCCCATAATGAGTTTCCTGCTCCTCTGGTTTTAACAGCCTCTGTTTTCTCAAGCTTTTTATACAGCACCTTAAATTCAAAGGTGCTTGACTGTGAGAGTTATTCAATTAGTGCGGTAATTTGTGCCGGGGGGCGAGGGGGGGGGATTAAGACGGATGCAGACAGATGTGCAGAAAGGCGGCCCTGTCGGCTCATCTGCTGGGGCCGGCACAATGGAAACGCTTCGTGGATCTGATCTGGGGTCAGCAGGTCACGCACTAAACCAGCCCGCTGCCAAGCCACACGGGACCCCCTCACACGTGCGCTTGGCCACACGTTCACCCGCGTCAGCCCCTTCTCTCCCAAGGCTCCTCCGTTCTCCATCTGTCTGCTTCAGCAAAGCCTTTGCGTTGCCGCGGCGACGTGCCCCAGGCAGCTAACCCGGACAGCTCTCAGGAAAGCCCAGCGACGTTTCTTTGTATGTTTCTCGGTGAGGCCCGTCCGCCGGTGCAGCCGGCTAACTTGCTGGTCTCCCTTTCTCGTTCACAGCTGCTCGGCGTGGCCTTCCTGGGCATCGGGCTGTGGGCATGGAGCGAGAAGGTGAGTGTGATGCCACCGTGACCGTTGGCGCGCGCGCGGGCGTCGGAGGGCCTACGTTGGCGCGCAGTGGAAATAAGTCCTCCGTGTTCCCGTGCCGCGGGCAGGATTTCAGGGTAAAAAAACGCGTGCACGGAAAGACCGGCTGAATCTGGATCTGGATGGTGCTCTTCAGGTGTGAATCTGAGCTCTGAAGAGCCCTTAGCTCTGGCTTAAAATTATATCATACATGTCCGAGCTGCGCTGAAGGTCCGTGAGAGAGACACACCCCCATACCCCCAGGGCTTCTTTGCATCTTAAACACCTGGGATCAATAACCCCATTTAACGGGCATGTTCTCAAATAAAGTTCCAATAAAACTGTGCTAATAAATGGCAGCATTAAAAGTGGATTCAATATACACTGATTTAGTATCAACAACGAGCCATTTCACTGCGGTGAATTAAGCTCTGTGGCGTGAGGGTACCATTAATCATGTCCCTGGAAAAAGCATCACCAGTTACTGTACCAGTGCAGAGGGGATCTGTCTGACTGGCGCGCAGGTGAGATATGGCTGCGCGTTAGACACTAATAGGGGTTTGAGATGTGAAGCAGACGGCTGACGGAAGCCTGAGATTAACGGTGAGGGAAAGCCTTGCTGACAGGCCAAAGGACCCGCGCAGGGAGGGAAGGCCTTACTGAGGACCTGCGCAGAATTACAGGCAACGGCTGCGCGACGTATGGTTTAGGGCGAGAGGAAGGACAATAGGGGCTGGAAATGCTGACAGGCTAAGATGGCGAACAGCCACGTCTAATTGGTGGATCAAAACGTAGGGAGTGGAGAGTAAATGATGAGCGGGGGGGAGAAATGCTTGGCAGCGTATGACGTCCTACAGCTGCGGCCTGTCTGACGTAAGCTGCTCCACCTAGACACTGCTCCTGTGGCTTGTTAAGGAATTCCCCACAGTAGCTGACTGAGGCAGCGGACATCTGGCAGACATCGGGAGGGTGGGATACACCTGTAGGGTGGGTCCTGCTCGGTGAAAAAGCAGCGATGAGTCACCAAAAGGGGGCAGATATCAGAGGCACGTGGGGCAGATATCAGAGGCACGTGGGGCAGATATCAGAGGCACGTGGGGCAGATATCAGAGGCACGTAGGCTACAGGAAATGAGCTAATGGCTTTGTCATCTCTACACTCAGGACGGTCCTGGGTCCTGTAAGTGATGGCCGTCAGCTTAACGGAGCGTACATTGGCACAAACACCCAGAACTAATTCCTGAACATTCTGACCTGCACACCGCAGTGCTCAGTATCCTGGTTGCACGCGGTCAGCATGGGTGATTGTGGTATGTTGTCTTCTTTCATAGATTTCGTAAGAGATCACACGGCGATCTCTCCCTGCGTATTTACCATTTTCTGAGACCCTCCACACCAGTGTTCTCTGGATTTGTCTTTAAATGACGGATTCCAGATGTACGTTGACCTAGGAAGTTAAATAAAATGCTGCTTAAATGATCTTCATGACTATGATATTATGTCTGTCAACGCGTGTCAGCTTAGCGATTTTAAACCTAAAATCACGCCAGAATTTGCGGTAACCATCTAATACACCCATGATTTTCTTTGAGTGACCACTACTACACCTTGTGTGGCTGATCTATACCTCATTGAGTCAATTAACTAGCTAATTAATTAAGTGAGCTGGTGGTGAAACGGTGCCGCTGAGGAGAGGGTTTGGGACCTGAAGCTGTGATCATCTAGCATCATTTGTTTTTGCATAACTGTTAATTTGCGTACGTTAAAATGTTAAAACATATATTTATTTTCTGAACAAATATACACACCCAGATACATCGACTTGAACATTTACCTAGACTGGCTAAGTGGTCGACAGCGGTTGTCAATCTTATCCAGATTGGGCCAATGTGCGTGCAGGTTTTCGATGCAACTCCCTAGTTAGATGGCTAATCAGAGGTCTGATTGGCCGAAGAGTCCTCACACCTGGGTTTGAACAGCCGACCTGCAGGTTATCCTAGAAACCCGCACGCACGCCGGCCCTTTGCGGATAAGATTGGCCACCCGTGGCCAAAGACTTTTGCACAGTATTATAACCAAGGGTAATTTTCCCGCAGCGTTCTTAACGCTACGTCGTTCTTAAGTTCTGTGTTAAAAGATGGAACTAACGAGCGACGTAGCGTTAAGAAGGCTTCGGGAAACTCACCCGAAATTGATTCATAGTTTTATGGATGGTGAATTGATTGCAGAATCATCTGTTTGTGTGTGAGATCTCTGGCAGCCTTCCTGACCCCTCTGCTCTTCATCCATTAGGGTGTCCTTTCCAACATCTACTCCATCACGGACCTGGGGGGCTTCGACCCCGTCTGGCTCTTCGTGGTGGTGGGCGGGGTGATGTTCATCCTGGGCTTCGCCGGTTGCATCGGCGCCCTGAGGGAGAACACCTTCCTCCTGAAGTTCGTGAGTCGACCCCCCCCTCTCTCGCCGCCCGAGAGTCTCGGATCCCCCTCGCCTCCCTAAGGAGCTCCTGGCAGCCGTTTGCGCGCGTTGCCATGGCAACACCTTTCCGGGACTCGGGGACGGGCTGCGGAATGTCAAAACAAGTTAGGAATAAGCAGTATAAAACAGTGCATGGGGGGGGTGAGGGGGGGGGGTGCGTGGGGGTCGCCGCTTTGGGAAGTCAGCTGACTGTGTTTACTGGTTCTACGCTCCTTTCCTTCAACGCTCCGGTAAATGTAGGCGGCTCACAAAGATCTCACTCCGGGAGCCAGCAACTGGAATCGCTCTGCGTTTTATGTGGGAGGAGGGACTCTGTGGGGGGGCGACCCGCGTGAAGGCCGTTCGTGATCCGCACGGTCGAGACGGGCGTGGAACTTTCGCGGCCATCAGTGGGAGCGGCCCTTCTGGCGTCTGATGTGATCTCCTGTTCATAGAAGTAAACAGAGATCTTGAAGACTAATTATTTTTTTGTACTCCATACGATGAGCTTTTAAAATTATTTTATGAAAACATTTAATCAATTTCAACTATGGGAATTAGAGAACAGAT
>JAABNY020000050.1:2062142-2073973 GCA_015164015.2 Brevimyrus niger
AAGCCAGCCTGGGGCCCCCCGCACCGGATCGGTGAGCCTGGGCCGAGGGGCCCTCCCCCCCCCCCCCGGGCAGACCTTCAGTCCCACCCTCTCAGGCCTCTGTCTTCTAGCAATAATCACTTGTGTGACCACCCCCCCCCCCTTAATTTTGCACTCCCTCACTGACAAAACTTTCATTTGTATTCTTTGACCTTGATTTGTGTGCTTATATGAATCTGGGTAGGTTACCCAGACAAGCACGAGAAACACCTCACCATTATATAAGCCAAATATATAATTCTATATATAATATATTATAGTATATATAATACTCTGTATCTAAAATCTACAGCTTCTTCCTTACAGCTGTCTGGCTGCTGAACACTGTCACTCATCCACACCCAGTTCCACCATAACTGGAGGGCACGGCCTACACACTTCAAATTTGATAAAATATTTATATACATGTCATATAAGACTTGTATTCTTCCATTTTGCAATCACAAATACTGATTCTGTTTATACTCACTATTTTTGCCACACCATGTAAATAACCACCAATGGACAAAAGCTACTGAAAGACAGAGAGGTCAGATAGCCGGCCGTAAAGCACGCATGCGCGGTGGGTAAATAGACGCAAGGATCGGACGAGGTTCACGCAAGACACAGGCAGGAGCGCACACATGACGATCAGGAACAAAGCAAGTATTAACAAAACACAAACAAGGGACTATTTACGGATATCTCCCAGAATGCTCCACGCTGCAATATAACATACATCTCCCAGAATGCCCCACGCTACAATATAATGGCTGCCCTGGGCCGAGGCACAAAAGCCAGTCCATTGCCACGTGCCTTGTGAGCTCTTATACAGAATCCCATCAGCTAGCCTTATCTCCGTATATAACAATTGTCTTACGGTGTCAGACAACATGGTGCCTGAAGGTCCGATCCGCCCATTTTCCCTGCTGAGGTCACAGCTTAGACACACACTGTGAGCCACAACAGACACCATGCCAACTGCTGGTTAAGGTGGCTCCCCAGGGACATGGTGCCCCCTCCTCCCTCCCCCCATGCGAAAGGGGGACTTCCTCGCAGGTGCACAGGGGCTGCCTGGGAGTTAAAGTCACATCATGCGATGGAGAAAAAGGACGCGGGACGTTTGTGCTGGAGAAGCATGCTCCGAAAGAGCCCGTGTCTCATTGCCACAGTCGTCGCTGTGATTTTAGGTGAGCAGACTTTAGGTTTAAGGTTAAACATGATGCTACGTTACTGGGAAAACTGTGTCATTTGTCAGTCACATATGACCTGTGGTAAAAAACCTTTGTAAACGTAGACAATGTATATTTCAATTGTTAATTGAAAGTTACATGGCAATATGCATCATTAAAACAATGTCATTGTTGCATTGTTCAGTTCTTTTTTTGTTACTTCTGCATTGTACTGCATTGCTGGTTTACTTGACTTGTGTGGCGTTAAAATGGGGACAAGTTACAGGGACAATTTACAGGTTTCTGAAGCTGTTCAAATGATTGACCGATATGAGTTTTTGTATCAGCAAATATTTGATTTGGGTAAAAAGCGGTAGTAAATTTCGCGAAGGTGGGGTACAGCAGCCCTAGCGACCCGGGAACATGGTCAATAGACCTTGTTGAAGTTCTTTTGCATGAGTAGCTATCATCACCTAACAATGGTAGTGTTTTTGGAGAGCTAATCATGAAGTTGCCTCTAAACCATTGTGAGATGCGTTTGTGAGACGTTTTTTAAACACCCCCTTCTTCCAGGGCTAATATATCAATAGCTCCTCTCTGTAAATTTTTCTATCTGGTTGATTGGTGACAAAAACATTTTGAGGGGTTCCAAACTTGTCTTTTGAGTGTGTGGTGACATTCTGGGTAAAATGGCAAGCATTTAAATGTCACGCTAAAGTGTGGATGACATAATGAGGACAGACCAGGAGCTGGTCCCAAAAAACGTTGCATGACGCTGTCCGGTTCTTGCTCCTGCCCGTTTATCTGACCCAGGGGTCGGACTGGGAGTTCTGGTTCGGCAGTTTGGCTCCCTGTCCCGACTCCACAAGCAGTATCTGGGTTTCCCAGGAGAGGTTCTGATGAGGATGCTGAAGCTGCTCATCCTGCCGCTCATCGTCTCCAGCATCATAACAGGTCAGGGAATAAGGTTTCCGTCTGGGGGGCGTGTAGAGCCCGATCTGTAGTGTGTTAGAATGGCAGGTCCTTTCCAGGTCTCTCGAGTGATGTGGTCATCATGCCCTTAGAGTAAATAAACCACTGGACAGCTGAAAACCCAGCGCCGGCTGTGACTACAAATGAGGAACCGCGGACTTAAATTTCAAATTTGAAAAGTAATTTGGTAATTTGTTTTATTTTGGCTGAGAATCACATGTTTCTTTTAAGATCTTTCTAATCATTAACTGTTCATTTTTCCGGGATCTTTCCGCAGGCGTGGCGGCTCTGAATTCAGACGTGTCATTCCGTATCGGGTTCTGTGTGATGACTTACTATCTATCAACCACTGCTTTGGCTGTTTGTCTGGGTAAGTCGACCCCTCCCCGCCCCCCAAAACACAACCAGGCCTAATTTAGTCAATCTATTATTGTTTTCCAGGGATGGTGTTAGTTGCAACAATCAGGCCTGGACTTTCACACAGACCCCACAGTGTGGTCTGGAGTGGGTCTGCAGAACATGTCTCCACTCTGGATGCCATGTTGGATCTTATCAGGTGAAGGATCACTGACAAATCCTCTTTTGAAATCAACCACTTTTCCGGAGCATGAAATCCTTATATACGTGCATTAAATCTGTGTTGACTTTGACAAGGAGGATTTGAGGTGTGCTGACCGACCACTGGAAATGGGACCTCAATCCCCTGTTTTATTTTGCCCGCAGGAATATGTTTCCTGAGAATCTCATCCAAGCTTGCTTTGAGCAGGTACAGCACAATCATGGGGCAGTGTAGTGATAGCAGGAATTGACTGCATATCGAGTCAAAATACAGAAGGGTTATGTGTTGTCTAAACTTTATTCATCAGTGAATTTGCTAGACATTACAATGCTGTATTTAATAAATCTTCCACTTTTGAATTTCTTTACCCTGAGGGTATTCCTCTGCTGTTTATTTTTGCCTCAACCGTAGTATAAGACGCAACGGAAAGAAGCTGAACATCTGAGCATGCTCTATGGGAACCCTGAACGCACTGCTGGGCCCGTCACTATGACCACCCTGTCCCCACAGGTGAAACCTGCCTTTGACATTGCAGCTGGGGACATAAGAAACCGGCTGGCCTCAACGCAAGATAACAGAAGATAAATGTATTACGTTTTTCTGACAGGGTGTTCCCCAGCCTTGCGTCCTACGCTGCCTCAGGTTAGGCCAGGATAAGCAGCTGGAAGACGGATGGATGGGTATCACATATGTACCACCGAAATCTAAATGTACATGACCTTTTGGCTTTACCTTCTCAGAACCTGACTAAGGAGTACACCATAGTTGGAGTGTACACCGATGGCATCAATGTTCTGGGCCTCATCGTCTTCTGCGTGGCGTTTGGGCTGGTCGTCCGGCAGATGGGAGACAGAGGCCGTATTCTGGCGGAGTTCTTCGATGCCATGAATGAAGCCACCATGAAGTTGGTCCAGATCGTCATGTGGTGAGGACCATCCTTCTCCAGCATCCTTTGTAGAGTTGTAGCGGTTTTTGCAGACCCAGGTGCATCCTAAGTTTCTTTCCAGATGGGATTCCTTTCAGGATCCAGTGACTGTAGTCGATCATTGTTGTGAACTTTTTTGTAATTCTCGGGCCTGTCAGAACACATTTGTTATGAGGTTTCCAGTAGTCATGGTAGTACTCATCCCAGAAGGATTCTTACATCGCTTAAGATGCCTTATCTGAGTACTATGGCAAAGTATCGGGGTAGTAAGTATGTCTTTGCAAAACAAAAACAAAAAAACAACTAATTTTAACTTTAGGACATATGAAAATGAAGACAATAAAAACGAACAAGAATTTCTTCTTCTCTTCATTTGCTGATATCATGTTGGATATCTAGACGAACACCGATTGAGTAACCAAGCCTCTCCTCAAGGGAACCTCAGCCTTTCCACGTATTTGTTAAATTTCGCTACCAGCTCAGTTAATTACTTACATTTGTTTAAAAACATCAGTGGAGTACTGATGAGCCATAGAAGGTGCACTGGTGGTCGAATAAAAAAAAAATCCACGGGTACATTGGACGTTCGCTGCAAATACTGGAGTGACTTGAGGAGAGCTTTTGAAAGCTGACAGACTTTGACAGAGATGGTAACAGTTTTATCATAAATTTTATGTTTTGACGACCTAAGATTTCACACAGTAGCCTATACGTGAGTGATGGGTTCCCCTACCTCCTCTCGGTTTTTACGGTTCGTTCGCAGGTACATGCCTGTCGGGATACTGTTTCTTATCACAGCCAAAGTGCTGGAGGTGGAGGATTGGGGCATCTTCCGGAAGCTGGGGCTCTTCATGGTGACCGTGCTATGTGGGTGAGCGGCTGCCACAGCTTTGTGCTGTAGGACTCTATGGTGCCCCCTGCTGGCCGTTACACTGCTGAAAGTCTAGACTCAGTCTAGGTCCTGCTCCATGTTTAATGCCCATTATTTAGGTTCTTGGTTATGAATTTCATAGCGACGGCCAAAACAACTTTTCATAAACCATTTTCTGAACCCACTAAATGGTGCCCCTTGGTTTACTCTGGGGCATGCTATAAGCCCTTTTTTTGAGCGGAGAGCGCCATCTAGTGGGTCCAGAAAACACAGCAAATGGTTCAAATGCATCGTTTTGGCTGTCATTACAATTTTGAGTCATAATGTGATCAGGAAATTGATTTTTTTAAATTTAAAAATTTAAATGAACAGTGCAATTATATATAGTTCTTGAATGTTCTTGTTTATGGCCAACATTTCAGAGAAGGAGGAAGAATAGTAATAGTGACCTTTCAACTTCAGAGAGACTGGCTCTAACTCATATGATGTGTTCTTTTCCCCTAATCTCCAGACTCTCAATCCATTCCTTAATTTCCCTTCCCTTTCTGTATGTGGTTATTGTAAGAAAAAATCCCTTCAAATTCATCTGGGGTCTGGCTGAGGCCTTGACGACTGCCTTTGTGCTCTCCTCCAGGTAAAATGGACTGTGTATAGCATGATTAAATTGTCTGGAAAAGCGTTCAATTAATTACCCGAGAATTCATGAAAGGTGTTTGTGTTTATTTAGTTTTCCCAACCTTAGGATCATGAAAATAATAAAAGAAACCTTAAATACATGACCGAAAGATGGAAGGATGTATGAAAGCAACCCCTTTTGAGTTAGCGTTAAGAAACGTATCTTAAAAAAAAGCTAAACGCACAGATTTGACGTCCTGCTTGTTTGTGATTTAATGGCTAGCTCAGCCACATTGCCGATCACGTTCCGCTGCGCAGAGGAGCACAACAGGGTCGACAGGAGGGTCACTCGCTTCATGCTGCCGGTGGGCGCCACCATCAACATGGACGGCACCGCCCTCTACGAGGCCGTGGCGGCCATATTTGTGGCTCAGCTGCACGACTATGACCTGGATGTGGGGAGGATCGTCACCATCAGGTATGACGCCCGGACTGAAACGTGTCATTAATAGATGGAACAGGTGTCCCGATAAACCCACCATGAGGTTGCTCTTGGCTGTGGGTTCCTCTTACTGAGCTTCCACGGGCATTTGTCGAAGTCAACCACAGAGCTGTTAGATAGATCCTCGAAAGATTGGTTGAGCGTTCCGGCGCTTCCTCTGTTGGTTTCTGCAGTATAACAGCGACGGTCGCCAGCATCGGAGCTGCAGGGATCCCGTCTGCCGGCGCCGTCACCACGCTAATGGTCCTGACCTCCGTGGGGCTGCCTGTGCATGACGTGTCGCTGCTCATTGCTGTGGACTGGCTGCTGTGGGTCTCTCTCTTACCTTTGTGCCGTACGCACTAGCAAGGTCATCTCTAATTCGCTCTTCCGCTGGAAGAGTTGAGGCTAGCGAATTGAAAAGTACGTTACTGAGCGAGAGGCACGCGATAGCTTCAAAAATGCGAAGGGGATTTCCCATTAGGTTTTGTTACAGTTAGGGTTTGATCTACAATCAGATTTAGCTTCAGATTAACTTTATTTACCCACAAGGGGAAATGTTTGTGCTGCAATAGCAATCTACATAAATAACAGGGACACACAGACACGAGGTAGACATAAATGCAGACAAAACACAATTACAAAAGACACAATGTACAAATATGTAAAAACTACTATACAGTCAGTCCTGCTACAATGAGACATTGATGTATTCCTGGAAAACCTCGTGCTCACTAAAATCGCACTAAAATACACACATCCAATGGGAAAAATGGGGTTAGGGCAATGTGCCTCCAATACTTAGTAACTTAAGTCAAAGAAAATGAATTAAATAATAAAAACAGTGATACCAGTGGCCAATAATATAATAATAATGCAACTAATAATATGCACAAACACAACAGATCATGGTATCCGGAGTTTGTGAAAAGCAAATGCAAGAATTATGCATGAATTTAAAAGTTTTTCCAAATTTTTTACGATAATTTGTGAAATATTTTTAGATTTCTAGATCTAAGACTTTGACCTGTACATTACACGGATATAAAGAATGTTTGATTATTATAGATTTGAACACTGGCCCAATCAATTCACTGAAAAGTAATGGTTCAAAAGAAAGATTTGAGTCGGACATCACTGTCGTTCTTTTGATGTAGTGCAAGTAATGTGTCTAGCTAAGACCATATCGTATAGTTCGCATGGTGCTTTTCTCTGTGACTGAAAATCATGCCAGTACAAATGTGATTCCAAGTTGTACTGAAATGGGTTCTAGTCTATCATTTGTGTTAGTTTTGCAGTGTGATATTGTGCATTGTAGCAGGACTGACTGTACTACATTTAAAAACTTTCCAATTGAGATTTACCTTTAATGTGCAAAACAAATCTAAATTTCTATTGTGTATTGCTTCAGAGGAGGAACTAGAGGAGGTGGAACCAACCAATCAGATGTCTTGGTCCTGCCTCATCTAGTTGGTTGGACCCACCTGCTCTGCAATATGATTGGTTATCTCTCTGAACCAATCACTTTTTGTTCTGTCCTCTGAGCATTTTTGTGTAAGTAAAACTCCCACAAATCGGTTGATGGTTTCTGTCTGTCTCCTGTCATTTAGCGATCGTTTTCGCACAATGGTGAATGTGCTCGGCGATGCAGTCGGTGCTGGAATAGTCCAGAATCTGTCCAAGATGGAGCTGGAGAGGAGTGTGTGTGAGCCGGGGGTCCCCAGTCCCAGAAGCCTTGATCAGATCCTGGATGACGCTGAGAACTCTTACATCAATGAGGTCTACGCTGATGACAACACTGACGGCAATCTGTTCGGTTCTTCTCAGTGCTAGGGCAGCGTTTCCTAACCTGGTCCAGAGGGACCCAGGGCCAGTCCGCATTTTTGTTCCCTCCCAGCTCCCTGCCGGATGGCCCGCATTACCGGGAGATGGGAGGGAACAAAAATACGGACTGTCCACGGGTCCCGGAGCAGACAGGTTGGGATGCACCGTGCAGAGGACGCCAGCGTCCTGATCCGCACGGCATTACAGCATCGACGACGCGTACATAGTTATACGAAGTACAACACGCAGTGAAATGCATCCTGAACCGCTCGTTTGTAGACAGTGCAAGTCGGTATGAAAGTGTAACAGTGCAGAAAGCAGGGAAGTACGTTGCGTACCACAGCTTCATTTCCTTGAGCAAATTTGTGCAAATCTGCACCCGGAAGGAAGCCTAAACAATCCCCCGTGTTTATCCTCAGGAGAGTAAAAGCCCAGAAAGCGAAGGGCCACAAAAAGCAGTGATACCGCGGCAACATCCTGCTGGTCCCGTATGGATCATTCTGGAAGGGTCAGCACGGCCTGACAGGACTTTATCCCTCAAGTTGTGATTTAACCCTCTGGTTACACGCCTCAGTATCCGGCACGAAAATAAAATGAAATATTTCACTACAGAGTTCGGCCGTGCGTGTGAATTCATCTATCTGTGATGGACGTTTTTGTTATATTATGCTGAAGCCTCGATTCTAAGGCGCTACAGTTTATGGTCCATTGATGGCCTCGGTTAACGGGGTCTTGGGGCTACAGAGATTAAGGTAACACTTGGGTGCAGTGATGCAGCACACTTGTCCTGTGTGTGTGTGTGTGTGTGTGTGTGTGTGTGTGTGTGTAGGAGTGCGCGCTTCTGTGTGTCCCATGATGGACCGACTCCCTGTCCAAGGTGTCCGCAAGCCGGGTGCAATTTGTTTGAAAGATGGATGGACGGATGATTAAATAAGGTGGTGTTGAATCCTAGTGAAGTACAGCATGAACACACACCCCCCTGGAAGAAAGTCCCCCCGGCGAAGGAGGTAATGCGTCACACTCTGGACATTGGGCACTGCTCCTAGCCGCTCTCGGGACGCACGCTCACGCTCGCACGCGCTGGTCAGGGAGCACTGCGGCAGCCCCGCGCCCCAGTCCACAGGAGGCACCTGCGTCCTCCAGCGGTCCCCCAAAAATCTCCAAGCCTGCACAGCCCCTGCCCCTCCTTCGCCGTGGCTTCCAGTCGGCAGACGTCGGGGATGAGGGAGAAGAACCGGGCGGGCCCTTCGGGGCTTAGGGGATTCCTGAGGAAGAACTGGCTTTTGATGGCCACCCTTCTCTCCGTACTGGCAGGTGAGTGATTCTGTGCATGAAGTAGGAGGATAAAGGGGCTTCTGGCCGGGAACGATGACTTGAAGTCTGCACTCTCTACATGTCACTGTAGCCCAGGAGCGAATGATGGCTCCAGCTGAGTCCAGTTAGCTGGCTCATACTAAGACCTGCTTAATTTCCGCTCCTCTCCTCCCTGTGGTCTCCACACATAGGGGGGCTGTCCTGCTCAGTGGCTTAAACCTCTGCCCCCCTGTAATGACAGCGACCGACAGCGGTTACAGGGCTGATATTAGCTCGCTATGCATGCCGGTTAATATGAAAGGGCATCTGGTAGATGTTCACCCCTGGCACGTTTGCAAGAGAAGCAGAGAGAAAAGCCAGCGGTCAGAGCTGGGGTGGTCCAGCGTGGTCCAGTGTGGTCCAGCGTGGTCCAGTGTGGTCCAGTGTGGTCCAATGTGGTCCAGTGTGGTCTGGCTTGGTCCGTCACAAGATGATTCATTGTACAACCCTGTTTCCGAAAAAGTTTGGACACTGTGTGAAATGTAAATAAAAACATAATTCAATGACTCCCAAATCATATGAACCGACGTTTAATTGAAAATAGAACAATATATCAAATGTTGAAAATGAGACATTTTTATTGTTTTATGACAAATATATGCTCAGTTTGAATTTGATTTGATTAAAAAAAAAAATGGGATGGCATTTTTACCAGGGTGTTGCAACACCTCTTCTTTTACCAACGTTCTGTAAACGTTTGGGGACTGAGGAGACCAGACGCTGGAGTTTTGAAAATGTTCTCCCATTCTCGCCTGATTAACATGATGCCTTTGTTTTATTTTCAATTAAATATGATTTATAAGTGATTTATTTCCATTCTATTTTACATTTTACGCAGTGTCCCAGTGTTTTTCGAGATGGGGCTGTACCCGAATGACCTTCCCATCACGAGCACACTAGGGCCAATGCATTTCAGACGTTCCCTTCATTCTTTAGCATTATACACGGACAGCGTGTATTGCAGTTCATACAGATGGATGGTGCGATTGCCGTTTGGCGCTTCTGAGTCCGCGGTGAGAAAATTAAGTGACAAGAACTCTTCTTTGAGTTTTTATTAAAAAAAAATTTACCCACCAGGTACTTAACAAGTTACTAAACAGGCTCATTTAACACCCAAGATTTTCCAGACAAAACGCGTGTCACGCCCAGCTCCGTCCGATCCTCATGTGTGCCACGCCCACCTCGTCACCCCGTGTTTCTACCGGATTGTTCTGACCTGTCTCTTGTTAATATCGACTAGTCTTGTGTACTTAGTCCGCGTCTCTGTTAGTTACCCCAGATCTGTCATTGTCGCATGTCGCTGTCTAATCCCGGTGTGAGTAATCTCGTCTGTTTTACCCTTAATAAACCCCGTTTCCCCATCGACTCGGCTGCTCTCGCCTCCCTTCTTGCTCGTCGCTCATGCCATCGTGACGCCATCACACCGGGATCAGACAGCGACGAGCGTGTAAATAAAACAATTCTGGAAAAAAATCAGACCACGTATATTTTTTAAAAATCTGCATTTTAAAATCCTGGTTAAATTGTGGTTCTGCTGGCAGAGGCTACACTGTTTGGGCAGGCTGTCTCCAGTCTAGACGTTTCTAAGACAGCAGTGCACAAGGAGAACGTGAAGCAGGAGACACCAGCAGTGACCGAAAGCCAGCCAGGCGGAGGGCGAACGCAGCTTTCTAAGGCCAGGGATGAGCGTTGATTCATCCGGCAGGGCTTCATAAATCGGAGGATAACACAAAATTAAACAATAAAGTGCAGATGTGATCCTGCCAGTACAGGTTCATATCAGGCTTCTAGAAGCAGGACTGAAGTCCCATAAAGCAAGGAAGAAGGCCCTCATTAATGAGGAACGGAGAAGATCCGGGCTGGAGCTTGCGAAGAAACACCCCCCGCCTTGTTTGTCTCGCCCAGGGGTCGGACTGGGAGTTCTGGTTCGGCAGTTTGGCTCCCTGTCCCGACTCCACAAGCAGTATCTGGGTTTCCCAGGAGAGGTTCTGATGAGGATGCTGAAGCTGCTCATCCTGCCGCTCATCGTCTCCAGCATCATAACAGGTCAGGGAATAAGGTTTCCGTCTGGGGGGCGCGTACAGGTTGTCGTCGACTTACTTACAGAACGGTCATAAGTTGGACGTAAGTTGGTCCTTAATTTTATGTGCGAAAATGATCATAGCATAGTGTACTGTGTAACACAATTATATCATCTTTAAATCATATTGATTGGTGTTTTTGAACTTTTTTTATTGCTATCTTCTTAGTTCATTGCTGCCGGCAGTCGGGGACGGAAACTGTCATACGGTCGGGGCCGCATATTTACGGTGCTCGAAAAGATTGTAAAGTCGATCTGTCGTAAAGTCACACAGGCTGTAAGTTGACGGCCACCTGTATTAGCAATGCATCGCAGCAGGTCAAGCGTGGAAAACCATCATGCTTTTTCGTAAACTGTTTCGTGAAAAAGCGAGAACGCAGTCCTTTTCTGGGAGAAAAGGGCCTCTCTTCTTTCGTAGGAGTGGCTGCTCTCGATTCTCGGGTGTTGGGAAGAATCGGCGCTCGTGCGCTAATGTACTACATCTCCACTACCATCATCGCGGTCGTCCTCGGTGAGTAAGCTGCTGTTCTCAGCCTTTACACGCCAGGCCACATCCCTGCGTCAGACCATGGAAAATCGGTTATTCAAAAACACCTCGAAGCCATCTCCTGACTTATAGACCCAAACTGTCGGCACACAGAATAACAGTCAAAATTAATAGAATAGCGTCTTCGTTCTCCATCAAACATCTTCACAGAGATGTGTAATTTGCCTACAGTATCAGTCAAAAGTTTGGGCACACCTACCCATAGAAAGGTTTATTTGTACTATTCTCAGCACTTCAGAATAATTATAGACATTAAAATGATAAAATAACCTATATGGAATTATGCACTGACCAAAACATTATCAAACAAAAAAAAAAATTTGGGTGGGGGGGGGGGCAGCTCTTCGGGCTACCGCCCATAAAGTTCCTAGTTAAAATCCACTCATTGGGCCCTGGAGCAAGGCCCTTAACCCC
>JAABNY020000050.1:2085184-2096900 GCA_015164015.2 Brevimyrus niger
TTTATGTGACAATGAAGTGTAACAGTGCAAAGAATGTCAGGGAAAGTAATACTTGGAATTCGGTAGTAATGGCCCAGTTGGTTGTACAATGAATGCACGAATGTTCTGTGAATGCAGGCAGTTCAAGGCCATTCAGACAGTCGGTCATCCCCTCTCCACAGGGCGACCTTGTTGTAGAGTCTGTTAGTCAATAGTAACCTTAGACGTTATAACAGCAAAGAATTATGTCCCGGGTATTTAGTGAGCTCATCCCAGCTTCCCTAAAGTAAGGCTCCAGACACCTGGCACACGTGTGCAAAGGTCAGGGTGTGAGGTGTGTCAGACTGCCCTCGAGATCGCCGTGACAACACGGGCAGGTCATCGTGACTGGTGTGCCACGTCGGATGAAGGGCACTCGGCGTACCGTTAGCCAGGGCGGGCCGAATGCTGGGATCCCTCACTGGAAACATTTTTTCTCAGATATGGAGCGTTGACATTCGGTTGTTGAGTCTAAAGCTTCTCTTTCATTTGCTTTGAAGGTGTAATATAAGGCAGGGGAGAGTAAACGGGGGATTTTTACTGAACGAGCAGATGCTTTTTATCCATGTATGTTTTTTTTTGAGAAAGCAATTGGAGGGTCTTGTTCAAGCACCTAACTGAGAAATCACTCTACTGACCATGGGATCGGAACCGACGACCTTGTGATCGCAGACGCAGTGGGCCGCACACCTGTTTTTTCAGGGTTGATCGCTTGGTGTCAGTTATACTGTAAATGACTTAATTCGCTGTCTGGAAATAAAATCTTACTGTTCTGTTCCCTCGGGGTAGGTGAAGGGCCTGTACTCGTACCAGAATGAGCCTGCAGTCATCAGAAACTTCAAGAGGGGCGTGGCCAGCCTTCTCCAGCTGCAGCTCACTTCCGGAAAAGTGGAGGAGGTTGCTGTCTAGTCCTCTGTCACGGGCGCAGTGACACGGACGGCCACAAGGGCCTTGTTACATGAGCTTGATAAAACCCATGCCATTAAATTAGACTAGATTACATTCGATTAAGTTTATTGATCCTAGAGGGAATTTTTCTGATCATACGTCAGTTTTAACAGAGGGCTGAACATAAACACGATGCATTTAAAAACTGTGCAGCCGTTCATTAGCCGTTTATTAACCGTGAGCTCTGATTGGTGGCCCGGTCATGTGACATGTCCTTCGACGTCGTCGTTTCCATTTGGAATCAGGTGGACGTTTCAGGGAGGTGCGCAGTGGAGTACAAGGCCGGGAAGGACCAGGTGACCCGGGTTAAGCTGCTGGACAGCTGCAAGACGGCTGAGACGGGATTCACCACACTCAACCCGGTCAGTGACGTCTCACCATTCCTTTATGGGGATAAAACGGGTATTTCTGGAAAGCAGCATCCATGTCTGATGATGTCATTAGGAAGTCAGGATGACCTGGAGCACTGGAAGCCTTCATGTGTCTAAGGAGGATCCTGCTCATGCCTACGTATAACATTCCTGCGACTGGCTTTTATTTGTGACCAGTATGGCTCTATGCCAACTGCTCTCCGTCTCCCCCTGCAGGTCCTGGGTGTTAATGGCAAGTCCTCCTCTATCACGGAGTTCACCCTGCACGAAGGTTTCATCAAGTCGGCCGTTTCCGAGGAGACGCACGTCGTCTCTGTCAGTGCGCGTCGCGCCGTTGCCACCAAAGTCGTCTCCCGGTAGGTCTGTGCAAAAACACCTCAGACAGTGAAAACAACCGTTCGACGATGGGAAGCCCATTACAGGTTTACACAAGCGTTTTACTCTAAATACACTGACATTGGCCTAATACCTAACTAGTCACTATTGCCGTGAAATATGCTCTGTGATTTTGACGTTCGGTCCTGTCACTGCAATCCTTCTCTCCACTTACTGCTGCAGCTAGTGCTTAAACTTGGACTTGCGTGTTTGATTTCGGGTTTCTCAGCTGGGAGGCCGCAGGAGGGCTTATCCGAGGCTTAGCACCCTTCCTGACCTCTTACTGCACAGGCCTCAAATAAGCGTGATCATAGGCTGCAGTTTCTGATGTGCCTTTTTGCTGCATTATATATGTGTGTTTGCCTGGTGGGGCGGTCAGGTGTCCTGGGACGTTGCTTCTGGGAAAACCTGCATTCTGCTCTGGTATATATTTATATTGTTTTTTTTTTTTTAGTCAGTCACTGGTGCTGGTGAAAAAAGAGCCTGGACCTCAGGAAAGTGCTGGAAAACAGGTCACCACGGTTATCAAATCGCTGGACGCTGACTTTGTCGTCATTACCCCGTCACCCCCGAAGGGCAAGCATCTCTGCAAGGGTTGCCCTTCTGTAAGTGTCTGGAACATTCACTGGGGTTCACGCCAGTAGTGGCACTTTAATGCATTATTTCGGTAATCTGACTGTCTTCTGGACGCCCCCCCCTCCACCCCACCCCCCGAAGCTCTGGGAGCACTGGCGGGGTGTTCACAAGGACCTGGAACCAGAAAGGCTGTCAAGGGCTATGGGACCTCGCACCTTCCTGGGGCTGCTTCGGACCCTGAGGAGAGCCTCCAAGGAGGAGATCCTCAGAGTGTTGAGGAACAGCACCAAGACAGCCCTGTAAGCCCACGCAGTCTTCTGGTTTGAACCAGTATATGGTGAATCCTAACCACAGCTGACGTCTTAAGGAGAACTACTTTTTGATGGAACTATTAAATAAGCTAGGTTCATCCAGGACCTAGCTGTCGTTGTATATGGTGGGAGCCCTTGAGGGTACAAATTTATAGTTGGTGCTGTATTTGTCCTGGGTTTGTGACTGTGTTGCCCCCATCTCCTCGCTGGCAGGCCTCAGTTGGTGGACTCCGTCACCTCCGCCCAGACTCCCAGCTCCATGAGCGCCCTCCTGGAGTTCATAGACTTCTCCGACTCGAAGCAGCTGGTCCTGCAGGAACGGTTCCTCTACGCCTGTGGCTTTGCCTCCCACCCCAACGAGGATTTGCTGAAGTCCCTGCTGGTGAGGAGGACCACCCTCTCTTTGTCTTGAGGACATGAACTCATCTACCTTTCATATGGAATAAAGTCCTCATTCTAGTACTGGATATTTGTCCATGCATTCTGAGAATATATCTGTATTATAGACTAAATGTTGTTAGTCTAAACAGGAATCCCATTTTTGTAGCTTCAATTATGGTCGACCCATCTGCCAGTATAATTGTATAGACATTTGGTCACCCATGTGACGTAGTGTGATTGGATTAGTTGTACGGAACTTACATGATTTATGGATTTGACACACTTTCTCACTTCCCAATAGATGGACAGTCTTTGAGATTTGAGGCGGTCTATGCTTGGAGATCCTTGTTTTATTGGTGTAACTTGTTTTTACGTTCTGCCAAATGCACATAAGCTCCCCGTGTAATCTAAGTTACCGTGTCCCTTCACCCAGGGTTTATGGAAAGGGAAGATCGCCAGTAATGACATCAGAGAGTCGGTGATGATCATCGCCGGTGCCCTTGTGCGGAAGCTCTGTCAGAAAGGGGGCTGTGACCTGCCTGTGAGTTCGCTGGCCACTTCCCGCTTGAGTGACGGTGCCTGGATGTCATTGATCTTTTTCGGCTGCGGCGTAGTTAGACTGTCACATCAATTTGCATGTCATCGCTTGCTAGGTGGCTAGTGGACTCTGTTTAAGCACGTAATCCAGCCCCTATGCTAAGCAAGGTGACATGGAGGCAGCTCTGATGGTGGGTCGTTATAGCCCTAACCCTATCCCTCACCCCAACCCCAACCCCAACCCATTTACCCCCCCCTAGACTGTAGTGGAAGTCAAGAACCTGATCCTGGAGGGTCCTGACAAAACACAGGTGGAGTCAGAAGTGCAGATGTACCTGCTGGCCATGAAAAATGCCCTGGTCCCCGAGGCCATCCCAGTGCTTGCCAAGTACGCCGAGTCGGAGGTCGGGGCCTACAGCACCATCGCCATCACGGCCCTGCAGAGATACAACTTCCATCTCATCACAGACGAGGCGAGTGACTCGTGTCAGCTGTCCGCTGTGGTGACGTTTGCTCGTGAATGACCTGCTTCACGGGACAGATAACTAACAGATACTTAATTACTTAATTACTGACTGGGTCAAATAAATCATGAAGATTAATGATAACCAAAAGACATGAAGCCGAACCAGGAGTCGGATTTGGCAAATCTGTCCTTTAAGATGCGTGGGATCCCTAACAAACTTGAAGGGTTTGTTGAGCAAGCGCTAGCTTGGTGACGTTATGTTCAGCTCCCCTGCTGTTCCGATAACCATTACCGACAATGTAGAGTGGAGACACTCAGTGACCGTCCTAGAAGCCTGTCGGGCTTGCTTTCCTCCGACATTAGCACTTAATTTGACCTGACAACCAAATACACTCCGCTGGTGTTTTATAACTGATGTGGGAGCACAGAAGGTCTTGTAGTCGTTTTTTTAATACGGGCGGCCATGCTTAAAGCTTTTGGTTTCCCCACGATGCAGGTGAAACGGACTCTGAACCGCATCTACCACCAGAACCGGCGGGTCTACGAGAAGAACGTGCGGGCCGCCGCCGCCGACGTCATCTTCAGCAGCAGCCCCACGTACATGGAAGTGAAAAACCTGCTGCTGTCCATCGGGCACCTGCCCCACGAGATGAACAAGTACATGCTCTCCAAGGTGCAGGATATCCTGCGCTTCGAAATGCCTGCCAGGTGCGTGCTGGGAAATGTAGTGCAGTGGCAGCGAGGCTGCTCTCACAGTAGGCTCTGTTGTGGCGTTCTCACATGAGGTTTCTGCAGCCAATGTATTATGGCAAAATCATTTCGCTGCCGGTTGCTGAGAGTGCTGGTGTCATTGCGAATAGGACATGTAAGCGAATAATAGTCCTGTTGTACTTTGATAGTTCCGATTTTCTGGTGCCGACAGCCACGTATCACGCATGTGAGAATTTACCGAACTGGATCAGGAATGTATGTGACCTTTGTTTGTGGCTCTTCAGTAAGGTGATCAAGAAAGTCCTGAAGGATATGAACACGCACAACTATGACCGCTTCTCCAAGCTGGGCTCCTCCTCGGCTTTCTCTGGCTACATGACAAGTGGGTCATCTCCTGTTTTTTGCTCTACCTTTACTTTCTTCTGCCGTGGCTGTGGTTCTAAACTCGGCAAACAACGAAACGTCCTCTGACTTCCAACTGTTTTTACTTTCAGTAAACTTGAATGTGTAAATATTTGTATGAACACTAAGAGCGTCAACACCATGAGACATAAACTAAAGATGTTGATTTTTACAACATTATTGTTGAAATACACAGTCCTGAAAAAGGGGCGTTTCTTTTTTTGCTGAGTTTAGGTGAATCCTTACCGTAGTCCTATAATGTTGAGTCTTAATGTTGTTTTTAATGAATGAATGAATGAATTGTGTAGCAGTATTTCTGTATTTCCAGTGTCGTGGGAAATTTTTGTTGGGTGTATTCCTACCGTCAGAGGTGGCCAGAAAGTAAAAATCCAGACCAAGGTTTTGTTTCAACCAAGCAGTTGAGTACTCTGTGACTCTTTATGCTGAACTAGCTAGTGAAAGTAAGTCATGGTCTGGATTTTTACTTTCTGGATCGGTAAATTGCCACCTCGGCCTACAGTTGTGCATTGTAACAAACACAAAACAACAAAATATGCGCAGTTGTGCCGAACACACCACGGTTTTCTTTCATCCAACCAGTTGAGTATAAAGAGTCACACCGAGTACTGAACCGGTCAGTTGAAACAAAATCTTGGCCTGGATTTTTACTTTCCGGACCTGAACTTTCCAACCACTGATGATGACCGTGTCCTCCTGCAGAGGAGACGGACATCACCACCATCTACAACCTTGACCTCCTGTATTCCGGGTCCGGGGTCCTCCGTAGAAGCAACATGAACATCTTCGCTCTCAGCGGGGGTTTCCATCTGCACGGCCTTCAGGTAAGCTGGAGAAGCGATGCCGCGCACCAACGTCAAGGTGACAACGGGGGCGGACGTCACCGACCGATGTGACGTGACAAACTCCTGCTTCCTAGGTGGCCATCGAGGCGCAGGGCCTGGAGTCCCTGATTGCCGCCACGCCCGATGAAGGCGAAGAGGAGCTGGAGTCCTACGCTGGCATGTCGGCTTTGCTTTTCGATGTGCAGCTGCGTCCCGTCACCTTCTTCAAGGGCTACAGCGACCTTATGTCCAAGATGTTCTCCATGTCCGGAGAACCCATGAACGTGGTGAAAGGCCTCATACTGCTGCTGGACCACTCCCAGGTATGAGCTCACACTCTCTTCACTGTAAACCAGTGTTTCCCAAGCCGGTCCACGGGGACCCACAGCCGGTTCATGTTTTCGCTCCCACTGGGCTCCCTGATAGTCCACTTTTTAGTTACTGGGAACCGGGGGAGAGCAAAAAATGTCCAGATTGGGAAACACTGCTCTAAACACCTACCTTCACTTGCATCAACCGTACAATTAATGTCTGCACTAAATAATATGGTTTATAGCATGGCGCTGTTCTCAGATCTGATTGGTCAGAAGGATCTTAATTCATCTTCTATAACCTGTAACTCACAGTAGGTTAACGCACTATAATAATATTTAATTCTAGGTAATATTTCTTGAAATTTTAGAACACAATTTAAAAATTAACGGTAACTGAACAGACATATTTAATTATTGGCGGAACCAAGTAATTCTAATAATAAATATGTTATTGGCTTGTAAACAACAATAATGATGTATAACATAATGTGACGTTTAACGTATAATGTTTAGAAACATATAATGCATGCGTTAACTCTAACACTCTGTCTGGGGATTGGAGTCACAGATTTTTAATGCATTGGTACCTGTAACCTGTGATGTTCTTATCTCAAGAAGTTCAGCTTGATGGGCCGAATGGCCTCCTCTCGTTTGTATTGCAATTAGTCCATTTTTAGCTGAATGCTTTCGGTTTCTGCAATGAAGGGAGATATATGGGGTCCCTCTATCAGGATGCCACTTCACTGGGCTGTTTGGGCTGCCACTTGAAGGTTTGGGCTGCATTATCATAGTTGTTTTACAGCGGATGAAAGGATTTGTGAGATTGGGAGCTGCGTGGCTGGAGTTGATTGGTGGCGTAAAGGTAGAAATTTGGGCTGTATTTAAACTGTAATAAATCTACTGTAAGCAACAGTTGCGTGTTTCATATACATTACAGGAGTATTACGCCTGTATATAAGCAGTAATAAATTAAGAGAAATGCCTTCGGGCTACAGGCGCCGTTAGCTGGGGATGCCCAGAATAGACCTCTACACCGGATAGCTTGAAATGCCCCACAGGCAGTCCTCGCTTGAGAAGCCATATTCATTTCATCGTTCCACAGTCCAGTGCTGTTTGCTGGTTTTTGAATTCTTCCGTGCCGACCATCCTTCCCCCCCCCCTCCCCTTCTTACCAGGTCCTCCAATTACAGTCTGGGCTGAAAGCCAACATTGAGTTCCAGGGGGGCTTGGCCATTGACATTTCGGGCGGCATGGAGATCAGCCTGTGGTACCGGGAGTCCAAAACCAGCGTCAACAACAGGTACGGGGCCTGTTCCTTGGGCGTGAGGCCCGGAGAACGGACCTGGCTCGTTACGGATCGGTGTGGGCTGCGGTGTGGTCGGGAAGGCCCTGTGAGCTGGGTCACATCCCTCTGGCGTACCCGGTGAAGGGCAGGTCATGCGTACGCTCGGTGATGGATTTACACCCAGGATTTTGCCGTTAGCTGCCTAACATACTCTCTTTACTACAGGGCAGGGGAGAGGATGATTTATGTTGCCGAACATGCCAGTCATGTGGCCACAGCCAGCTAAATGAGCTCTACAAATCATTCTAATTCATTACGCTATCATACATAGTGTGTTCTGAAAGTCAGGAATATCGGTCGATTGTCAAAATTCCATTTCCTCATGACATTTTACCGTATTTCGTAAATGAAAAGTAACATTAAGTATCAAATAAAAAAAACTGTTAGCCTTAGCATTGGCTAAGGCCTCCTTTTTGTCATGTTGCTAATGGTGCTAGCCGTTAGCCGTGGCCTGCGTCATCGGGCGGGTTCTAACGGGTGACTGTAACAAAACGTCCCGGCTGTCGTCTGACGGCGTGTCGGCGAGCTTCGCCCGTCCTCGGCCTCTTTTGGGTGGCATTTGGCGTTGGGTTTGCACCGGCATGTGGGAAAGACAGCGGCAGGTGTGCGATTTGCTGCCGGTCTTGTATCCCGTCTTCCGTTGAACGCGTCAGGCTATCTATAGGACTACAGTAAGCATGGGGGGCCATTGTCAGCGGTTGCTGGGGTCGTTACTATATGGACAAACTTGCACACCTCTGGAAAGGTGCCCGTAAACACTCAACCTTGTCACTTTCCGTTCCGAACTCAATAAAATAAAGCACACAGGCCCCATTCATCCAGTAGGAATATTCGTACGAGTATTTCGCTATGCATCTTGGTCTGGAAGGTGTTCCGGCGCGGATCCGCATGTCGTCGTATCCCTAGCTGCTACTCTACTTGTTGCCTCAGCCAAGGTCTGCTGTTGACCGACATTGACCGCTACATTCGACTTGTCTCACCGCCGTCTGCCAGAGGTGCGCTGGTGATGAGCGCAAACGTGACCGTGGACCTGGAGTTCGCACGCGCCGGAATGGAGGTCGGCTTCGAGTCCGAGGCATCGCTGGACTTCGTCACCACGGTCCAGTTCTCCGAGTATCCCTTCCTGGTCTGCCTGCAAATGGATAAGGCCACCTTCCCCTTCAGGTGAGCCCAGCCGCTGTGTATGTTCCGCCGCTAACCGGTCGGCGGTATACACGACGGTGGATGCCTGTTACCCATGATCCTCTGCTAACCCTCATGATTAGCGAGGATTAATATACTGGGAGAAGTTTCCTGGTGTATCATCATGCACTGAAAAGTTGTTACCAACGAAACTAAAATGGCAATGGTGGCCTAATAGTTAGGGAAGTGCACTTGTAATTTAAAGATCTTTGTTTCAAATCCCCGACTGAGGTTCCCTGGGCAAGGCACCGCCCTCAAGCACTGCACCCCGGGTGCTGAATTAGCTGCCCCCTGCTCTGTCACGATGTCACTTATGGGTTCAATCTATTTCATTGTTGTGTACTGTGGTGTGTCAAAAATGGCCACTGATCTTCTGAAAAGAAAAAAAAAAACCCCATCATGATCATGTGATCTCCATCCCTTACAGAGAGACCCTAACAACATATGAGGGCCTTCCATCTGGGAAGAGCTTTATATCCCGCAAAGGCAGGAAGGGCCTTGTTCCCGGATCGGAATTCCCGCTGCACCAGGAGAACTCCAACATGTGCAAGAAGGTGTTTGAAGGGTAGGCCCTGCTCACCTCCAGGTCCCCCGCTCCAGGGTACTCCGGGGGTGTGGCAGCCCTCGTGGGGGTTAGCGGGATAAGCAGAGGAGTGCCGTGGACAAAGAACCTCACCCGGCCCCCCAGCTGAGCTCCCGTTCTATTTATTATTTAGGAAAATGTTCTGAGACGAATCTCTCAAGCCGACAGTGAGATGTGGGAATGCATAGCCAAGGAAAGTCACACATGCAAATGTTTACATATTTGTTTTGCGAAGCAAAAATATACATATTATTGGTATTGGGGAACATTGGTGCCTTTTCGGATTATTCTGTTAATATATTTGAATTTGTTTTTATATGGGTATGTACAAGTATCCTTTGTTTTAAGTACACATTTTGTCGTATGCTAAAAAACATTTACGCATACATGTACGTTTAAATGTCATATGAAGTTGCCTCTGGCTCCACCTGATGTGTGCCCGTTTACAGAAATAGGAAGATTCGTAAAAAAAAAAAAAAAAAAAAACACTTAAAAATGTGGATTTTGAACTTGAAACAAGGCCTTAAATGCCAGAAAGATGTAACTGAGGGCGTCTGGGTGTGGTGGACCAAGGACAGCGACTGGGTTGGGCCGGGGCATACTCAGGGGCGGGGCCACAGGGCTACTAGCCTCAGCTGAAAGCTGATTGGCCCCTGGAGTGCCTCCTCCCATGTCACTCACTGATTCATAACATTTTATTGGCTTTTGTATACATTTTCTTAAAAAGACATAAATAAATCACAGAATTGTCCCTGCGACACGGGGGATATCCTGACCTTACTGTAGACCTGGGTGTAGACGTCTCAGTGGCCACTTTGAGTGGTCCTTCATATCATTCCTTAAACCTGACCATGGCATGCACACTGTCATTAACTGGCCTATAGTTTGGCTCAAGTAATTGGGTTTGGCTGTCCGAACGTGTAACTTACTCTAATCACCTGGCAAGGACAAACTCTGGGTTTTATATTCTTTTGGCATGTATATTGTCCCTCTATTTCCACTAAGCTAGTGCGGCCAAGGGAGAGCCTTAATTGCTGTGATTGTGATCCTGATATGAAGAAATGCCCACGTGAATGCAATAAACGAGCAGTCTGTCTCTGTTTTATCTTCGCCCTGATAAGTGTCCTCTGAAAATAGTACTTTGTGTGTGGGTGTGTGTGTGTGTGTGTGTGTGTGTGTGTGTGTGTGGAATGCTCTTTGGTAAGCCAGCTCAGAATATGGAACCTCTTTCGGACTCTTATTTCCACTCACGGCTCGGCAGCCTTGGGTAGGAGGACGGGTGCAGCTCGTTCTCTTTGGGAATCGCGCCGGGGGCTGTTGCCGTCGTGGCAACACCTCCCGGCGCCCTTCTGCTGGGATGCAAGACGGAGGTCCTCGGAAGTTGCTCGCCGGGCCTGCCTCGTCGCCGTTCCGCAGGTCCAGTTGGGCCCGGTCCGGACACGGGGCAGTGATGGGTGCGCTGCAGCCCAACATGTCACCTAATACCCATGGGGCATTACTGCTCTAATAAACACCGAGGGACACGGATGGCACTGACGCTCGAACGACTAATTAGGAGTGTTGGATCTCGGGTACCTCTCGCCTTTCAAGTGTTTTGGAAGGGTCACTCGAAGGGGCTAAATATATTGCTGATTTGGACGAGGTCTGAATAGGGTGGAGCAAATGTGTCCATTCCTCAGACTTTGGATCGAACAATAAGCGCGACTATTTCAGCTCCCTGCGATGCCGACGTTAAACATCCTTTGATAAGCTGTCATTAAAAATAAGCCGCGGCTGCGCTGGTCTGTGGACACGCGTCTTCTGGCCTAAAGCGTAACGTATCGCTTGCCGCTAGATGTGTCAGACTCGTGACATCAGAGCCCCTCCCCATGTTGTCGGGGGAGATCTCAATGCAACAACTGGGCATTAATGGGGATTCTTTAAGAGCGGAGGGACAACAGCTGGGAGCAGTGGGGTGCCTGTCACTCGTCCCGTTTCCGTAGCAACCGCACAAACAAACCAATAAACTGACAGGCTGAACTGCACCAGCCAGCGAGTAAGGTTTCACATGCCGCTGGAAATCCTGCTTCTCTTCATGGTATAATCATCAAGATTCACATGTCTACAGCAATAAATTAAGTTATATATTACAGCGGGCAGATGAGACTATTTACCTTGCAGCCTAAACTAATATTGCAAATGAACCTATTCATTTCCACACAAGCTTAGGAAAATTACCAGAGTAGACTTCACCCATAATTACATCTGAAAAATAATGTTGGTTATATATATATGTATATATATATGTATATATATATATACACATAAGGGTTAAGGATAACAAGATCCTAGTTAAAGTTATATGCGCATATATA
>JAABNY020000050.1:2101668-2117897 GCA_015164015.2 Brevimyrus niger
GCCCCGCAACTGAAGGTCTCCCCGCCCCACCACAACAAATCCTCGGCCCGGGTTGCCCTTCCCCACCCCCCCCCCCCCCCCCCCCCCCGACAAAGTCGACCCACGCAGTCCTGTGACACACCCTCTTCTACTGCAAAGCCCACTGGCCTGACGGAGTTGTGATCTGACCTTGGTTCTCGATCTAGCTTACATAAACAAATATCTTCACCGGGAATTAGGCTATTCTTTCCAAGCAGGACGCGTATGTGGAAATATGGCTAAATAAAAGCACCATTGGAACATAAATACCCTTGAATACTGCGGTCAAAATATTAATAACAAAGTTTATACTAAAAATGAGGCTTGGTGTCTTCAACAGCATGATGACTTTAATCCAAAGTCATTAAATAACATCATCTCTTCAGGCATTGGAACCTGCCACCCCAGTATCAGAGATACTACTCATGCATAGCTTACATCGCTCCCATGTACGCTCTACACTTGCCCACGGGGAAAGGCATTGAATGTAATATGCTTACTGGATGATGGTGGGATGACTTGAAGAAGCTAATACCTCATAAAGTAGGATAATCAGTTTATCAGAAAACACCAACCGACTGATTCCTTATTAACAACTTGGAGAGACGGTTACTGCAGATAAAGTGCCTGTTTACAGTCTTAAGGAGGAAACAACACCAAGCAAAGCATACTAAGATGGAACTGTCCAACACTAATAAACATGGAAACACCCAAAAGATTCCACCAGAACCTAAATGTACAAATCGAAATGGATACAATGGTCTATATTCTGAATGATTCTGCAGATGATTATATGACAATATTATTGTCAGTTTTCATTCTACACTAAAACATAGATAAGCCTTTGCAAACCTATCACATACATTCAAAGGACCACCGCTTCCGATCTCCTTCCTTTAACACACGCAGCAACGTCTTTGATGTCCCTGTTTGATGGATATTGTAATTATGATTTTGTTAAAAGAATAAAATACGCACTATAATTCCGATATTGCGATATGTCATAAAACCATGCATACATCAGAAAGATCAAGAGTACTTACATGTAAAAATCGCCTGCAGTTTACCTGTGCTCTACAACAAAACTCATAGTGGTTCCATCAAACGATGGTGGAGCAATGATTCTTGGACCTTGCTGCGTTGTGATGCTGATGATTGGCTTTCCATCAGACGGACACTGGAAAGCCTCGGAGCCCCTGCTGGTGATAAACTGGGGCTTGGTGGTGTCTTGTGGGGACCACCCTGTGGGGCTACAGTAAGAGCTCTCCCAGCATACCGTGTCCATTGACTGCCCCCCATGCGTGACCTCTTGGCTGGCGAGCTTGTCTACACCGCTGTCCGCCTCCGGTGGTGTTTGACTGGGCAGCATGGCCGTTGAGGGCATAAAGCCTGGGTAGATCACGTAGGCAGGGCTATATGAAGTGGGGCTGAGTGCCAGAGGTGAGACGGACACAGGAACAGGAGTCACAGATGGTTGTGACATGGGGACATCAACATACTGTCCGGTCTCGGGGTCAAACAGCCTCCGTGTAGTTGACTGGACTGGGGTATCCACCAGATAATAGTGCCCTGTGGTGGGATCTAATAGCATCTTCCGCTGGGTCTGCTGGAAGGACTCGGCCGATGGTGTCGCCGCTGCTGTAGGCGCCGGTTGTGATAAGCAGAGGACTTGTTGTTGCACACCTTGTGCTGCTATTGGCAGGGAGTGATGGTAGATGGTAGCGGTAGGGGAGTCTGGGGACTCAGGGGTGACAGCTTTGTTGGCTGTCAGCCTGCTGTGTCTCTTTGCGTCGGCTTTGGTAGGGTGACCGGCGGGCCTTTGGTCCCGGTGTTTGGCACTAGTGGATGACCATGTATTAGTCGACTTGTCGATCGGCTCTCGACTGGCGTGACATTTAACGGGTATGGTCAGGTAATTCTCAGAATCACAAAGGGCAGACTGGTTCCCCTCGCCGGAATTGGCCGTCTCTTTCTCCTCTGCCGCAGGCCTAGCCTGGGATATTTTTAATGACAGAGGCGCTTCTGTGTTTTGAGAGGCAGAGCATTTGGTACGAGGATGTGCTGACGACATGAGAACTTTATTATCGCTGCTGCTGCTGCTGATTATCCTATTTTTACTCCCCAACGGGAATGCTGTTTTGTTACAGAAAAGTCCGCTTTGGTGAGATGCTGCTCTACATGAATGTTTATCCTCTCGATTAAATGGGATGTGTAACGTTTTAAGAGTTTCCTTCCTTTCATTTTTGGAGCACTCGTCCAGTGTGGGAACAGCGGGCAACGTTGGGGGCGACTGATCTGAGTTTTGGTGGAAGTTTGCTTGGATTAACGTCTCGTTACCCGCTGTTGTGCAACTAGCCGGGTTTCCAGGCTCTGCGCCGGATTCCGATTTCCCTGTAGTTAATTGTTCTGCACTGGTAATAAGCGACAGTACGTGGCTGTCCGTAACTGGCCTGGGGGCCTGGATTTTACGCTTCCATTCATTCCGATCGAAGACGTAGAGCTGTTCCATTGTCTTGACCGCGGCCCTCAGTTTCTCGATGGCCGCCTGGTTAGCCACTTTCGACTCTGCTTTCCTTTCACCTGCGTCGATGACCTTTTGTTTAGTGGTAGCCGAAGGAACTCGACCCGTCGCACGTTTCACTAGTATGCTTCTATTTTTAGCGTCATCTGCGGGCACGAGGGAAGATGACGTGTCAACCTCAGGTTTGCCCTCAGTAAGCCTTTTCCAAGAGACTGCAGTTATGTTTTCCATCTGTTTCGCGTTACTGTTTGTATTCACTGACTGACACTTGATAACTAGGGGCGACAGAGATGCTGTGGTTTTGATGGGTTCCTCCTTAGATGCCTTCTGCTCCACGTTTGAATCAGCTACGGCTGCTGCTTTTTCCTGATTGTCGAGTGAAACGAAGTGATAAGAACTTTTTACCAGCTTCCGCACATCTCTAACCTGGTAAATCGGAGGCTGCATCTTTCCCTTGGTATCCCTGATGTCTCTGACTATGAAATGAGGGACTTTCTCCATCATCTCTCCCTTCAGTGACGTGATGAGCGTTTGGCATTTGGAGTCACCGGCCGACCTCACGGCACCGGTTGCATTGGACACTATGTTTGGTGTTAGCAGGTTAGCTATGTTGAATGGATTGGGTTTGTTGTCCTTCACACTCCGCAAACTTATTTTGATTCCAGGCGGCTTCGACGGCAGAGCCCCGCTTGTGGCACTAATGCTATTGAAGCTCAGTTTGCTGTCCCTTAATTGTCCTTGCCCAGTCATGGCGTGGGTTGGGTATCTATTCTTTGTTTTCCCCTGTCCCCTGTCTTTGCAGGGAAGCTGTATGCTTGGCACGAATAAGTGAGACATTTTAGTTAGTCGGCTGTTCCCTGTTTCGAGGTCCAGGTTTGCTTTACCGAAGTTGTCGGTGAACGACGTTAGCTTCTTGGCTGGAGTTGTCTTACTTCCCTGCTCCTTTTGAAACTCCAGCCCGTCTTCTCTCCAGTTCCGAAATGCACTATTGTGGCTACGATGGAGGATGCTCTTGGTCGCCTCCGAAGCTACTTTCATAGTGTCTGCCGGCTTTTCACTTGCTGCCTCACTGTTAGGTTCGGGTGAAACAGTCGACGGTCCGTCTCTTTGCCCGTTATCCTTCGGTTCGCACGAATTGCTGTCCACTATGTCTCCGAGTTCATCCAGAGAAAGGATAGTGATCCCCGACCCCGTCTCTAACATCTTAGAGCCTGGCCTTTGTAGGTCCTCAGTCTCCTCCGTGATAACCTTCTCCCTAGGAATTTCATGGTCTTTGCACAGGAAGCTTGGAGACAGAATTGGGTATGTGTCCGATATCTCCCCCCTTTCCATTTTACGTTCCTGCTCAAACTGCATTTTCTTTGAGATGACATTTTTCAGAAGACTCGAGGCGAATATGGACTTTTTGTGTGTGTCATCCATGGCTTCCCCTGTCTCGCAGGCATGCTGGCTGGCCTCAGCCCCTGGCTCACTTGGCAGGGTGCCTGTAATTTCATCCGCTGAACGTGATCCCGCAGCATTTTCCGCAAATTTCACGTGCCTGTCTCTGTCGTCAATTGTCGCCCGTATGTTACAATGGAAATTCAGAGTCTCCGTCAAAGTTATCACCCCGCTCTGCCCTTCGGCGAATTTGCTCTTCACTTCAATTTTCTTTGTGGATGACGACTTGCCACTGGGATCAGGCAGGCTGCTATTCAGAGCAAAAATCTTCGTTTGGGTTCCCTTCTGACTGGGTAATGGCAATGCATGTTTGCCTTTAGCCTCCGAACTACTGTTTATTTCAAACGTCGAAGCTGAACTTTTGTGGGACATATTTTGCTCCCTCCCCTGTGTGAGATTACCGCATTTTAGATCAACAAATGCAGACCACCTGTTCAGCCCCAAGCCATGCTCTGATGCAGATGACTCGCTGGAGGTGCTGAAATTAATGGCATCGAAGTATGGACAGGCCAAACTCCGAAAAGCCCTGGTCGTTAAATTGCGCACCTCCTTATCTGCATCGTCCATTTCGCTTATTGAACTGGATGCGCCACTAGAGTACTCCGCTATGTCTTTCCCCTTTAATTTACTGCCAATATGCAGGCGGCCAGGGGCCGGGATAAAGCAGTTCGCTCTGTCACATGTTGCCTCTGCTTTCACATTTTGGGTTTTAAAAACGTAGCCGTTCAAGTCTCCGTCGTGCTTAGCACAGTAATGCAGGTTTTCATTGTCCAGGCTGTTGCGCCGGTCGTTTATAGCCCTGGAGGCGGTTTTGATTGACAGGTGGATCTGTCCCACAGAATTCCCACCGCCGTTCTGGTGCTTTAGCAGGATTTCATCCGGACTGGCGCATTTGTCCAAGTCGCACAGATCGTGTTCGTGCTTAGTGCTGACTGCCGCCCCGTTAGTGCGACACAGGAGCGTAGTATTGTTAGATTGTCCCTGGTTGCTTTTCAGTTTCGCCAGAGTCTTGTCCTCTAATACCTGCGCTTCCTCGATCGTCTCGTCGCTGTCAAAAGAAGCGTAGTCGACGAATGAGTAGACCCGGTTGTCATCTTCAATGTCCCAGCCGGATCCGCCGCCAAAATCGTAATCCACGTCGTGGTCTAACTCTAACAACTGTATCTCATGGGTCGTGATGTAGTGAGACTCGTCCTCTGCGCAAATAGGGGTGCAGTTTTCGGATAAGACCACGCTTACGCCATCGTCTGATTCACTTTTCCTGGCCAGATACATATCCGTGTAGCGCAATTCTTCGCTTTCAAACGAAGTATTTTTTGTGTTGTAGCTTTGCCGAAGATAGTCCCGTTTATGCTCCCCTACTGCGTCCCGTTTGTCGGCTGGAACTTCGTCACGGTCCCCGAAATCGTTAGGAGAGTCCGGGGAAGACGCTGTATCGGACGAAAGGTTACTCGCTGCTCTCTTTTCGGGTCTGACGTGCCCGGTATGTTCATCATTATTATATTTACAGTCCTTGGTGGGGAAGTAAGCAGCATGTCCCCTCCGATTGCAGTCGACTGCTGTCTTGTCCCCTGAAATCGGCGCGTCATTATTGCATTTAATTATAGCCAGTTGGTTCCCCTCCCCAGTAAAAGTAACTTTTACAGTTTTTGTACCTTCCGCTTTCATTGCAAGCAAATCATCCAAATCTACGTATTTCGATTCTTCCTGATGCGTCCCGGGATTACAAAGACCCTTGTCGGACTGGAGCTTTCTGTAAGGACTGGTGTCTCCTCGGTAAGTTAAGGTTTTCTGGAGCGCTTCCATTCGCTAGGTTCCCCCGATGTTGCAAGGTCTTTGTAGTTATAATTTTAATCCGGGACGCTTCCGAGACGAAAAAGAGTGAGACACAAGTCCCCGGGAATCCCCGCTTCACTCCCCGGTGTACAGTGGAACAACCAGAGTCTCCTGCTGGAGCTGTCGCTCTGCTCTGCGCCTCTCGTCCACAGTTGTTTGTGAGGCGCTCACGGCTGTCATTTCGGATGCCTTTGGTAACAGTAGCAGAGGCGGCATTCCAGCTGCCTGCCTCATATAACAGGACACAAAGCATATGGAAATTCTTACTTTTGCTGCAGACGAGACCGTGTCATCGACCGGGCACCATTTACAAGCCACACTCTCTCATTGTCTTGTCCCGTATGCAAATCTGTTATTACTCAGGATAAGTAACAGGTAGCTGGCAGCACTAATGGTAAAAAAATGGTTATTCATAATTTCCTGGGAGCGTTTTACGATGTGTCAATTAAGAAATATTTTAAAGAGCTATTTTAATCGGTTTGTCATTTAATACTCTTTACTATATATATGTGTATACATATGTGTGTGTGTGTGTGTGTGTGTGTGTGTGTGTAGCCTACCATTAGGCACTATGTAGTAGTACAGCTAGTTTGTTTCATACATGCATGTAAATATATATGCATATGTGTTTGTGTGTGTATAGCACACATGTAGGCTAGCATATATATATATATATATATATATATACATACACACACACACACACACACACACACACATAGTGACGTCGATGCGATGCATATTCATAGTATTATATTGATATTGTATACACATGCATTTTATTTTGTTTCATTTTAAACATGGGGTTCACTTTTTAAAGTCCTTGTTTTCAAAATAATCATAGTTCAACGTTCTGAAACAACGTATACCTGCTAAGATACGAAAACATCTGCTCTTCAGCTTATTTACGTTTCTTTTTCCTTTCTTGTCGCCTACAGGAGTCGTCTGACAGTCCTCCTGTGCAACTAATGATGGGCAGCAAAGCTTAAAGACTACTTGTTACGTTTGCGTAATGAAAACTATCGTATTGCACCCAATAATAGCCTATATTATAATTCCGTGTTTTGAAAATATATCAAGTTTTAGACAATATGGTGTAAAGCTAATACGTTAAATGCATGCATGTGGAACTCTCAAGGTTAGTTGTTTAACAATCAGTCGCAAAAAGATATAACAATTCGATACTGTTAATAGGTTACTTCCACTTTTTTTGGGCGAAACATTTAGCGCAAGTTCAGCACCCGAATCAACGAACAGCTCCCCGTCTTAGAAAAACTTCATCTTATGCCGAAAACAAATCTTTTTTTTTATTTTTTTACATTTTCTTTTCTATCTAGATTTTTTTATTTTTTATTTTCTATCTAGACATATATTATTTAATACAATAGGCCTATAGGGTTACTTCCAGATCGGTTATAGCATATTTTTTTACGATATTGATACGTTTCTGATTTTTTTAAACGCTGTATTTTGGAGTGATGCAGTGCTTGCAATGCACTTTGATCCAACGTATTTTACCAGTCACGCAATCAGCCGTCGTCCACGATTAATCAGTGGTATTTTCATTCATTTTAATAAATTCAATTGATAGTATATGACAAACATTACGAAGTTTTGGAACAGTTATTGCTATAATGGATACAACACATTGAACAAGTTGTTATTAATTATTATAATTTATAAGTTGCCGTGTAATAGGTAATTTCTACGAACAACACTGTTATTCTTGAACAACACAGATAATAATGCAAAGTCTGATATAAATGCGTCTTTTGAAATGTAAACGTAAACCCGACGATCTGCAATCCATAACTAGATAACAGAACCTATACACACGTAACAATCAGCTCGACGTCGAAACGATTATACCGAATTTTAAGCCAAGCAAGTGACAGGTACGTATGTAGCGAATTCCTCTCTAAAGTCGCGACCCTATAAATATAGTTCGGCACACACCCAAGTCTGAGCCACTGACCTTTTTACACGGCTTAGCCGCGAAATTTCCGAGTGGGTGTAATGGATATGTATATATCTTAAAAGTGAAACAAAAGCACTAACAGTACAGACCGTCATAATTTAAGCGAAAACAAAACCCCGGTAAGACTACACACTGCTCAAACCGTAACTTAATTATTTCTCATCAAACCATCATCATTTTAGTTAGGCCTACATATTGAGTACTTCTTTCTACAGATTATTTTGTGGCATGTTATGCATGACATCCACCCACTCCACATTAATCCGGACGCCATTTTAATTTCAGCAAAACGTGTTCGATTGCCTGCGAAGTTCTTCTTCATAGAGGATGGATAGAGGCTTCCCAGGATGAATTCCAAGGTAACTGTATCCCTGCACTCAGTGGCTATGGAAAATGGTTGGATAGATGGATTGATGGATGGATGGATATCTTAACAAACAATAGAAGCCATATTTGTAACAGAAATAGCTCATACCTGTGGCATTAGAATGTTAATTTAGTCGACATGGCAGACTATACAAAAAATAACAGCAGCAGAGATTTCTGGGAAATGCTCAGGGGTGCAGGGGAGATCACATGGGTAGCAGCGGTTAGTTACCCCGTTCAGTGCCCTTTATATCTAACTTACGACAAAAATAGTCAGCATATTCCTTGTGTGTATGACATAATTGACATGCCTTGTCCACTTATGCGCTGCCCTGCCTCCCCCCAAGGGCCTGGCCACTATGATTCCTCACCATCCATCCCAGAATGCATTGTGACCAGTGATTCCTCCTCAGCCTGCTGGCCCTACTAGCAGGTGGGTCATGCTCTGCTCCTGGCAAGTGTTGCCGGTGGCCTGGTTTGACTCACCAGTCTTGTCAAGCAGCCAGATAAGCAACAAAGAACGGCCATTTCGGTGCCCCCCCACCCCTCCCCTTTCAAGTCCCTGAGTGATGTCTTACAGGAAAAGCACCTGCTTATGGGGGGGAGGGGGGACTGCGTAGGATGTCTAAGAGTTTCGCAGTGTTTTACAATACGGTGTTTGTGGGGGGTTTTTTTTTGCTGAAAAGAGGCTTGGATGAGAAGAGGAGCCAAAGAGAAAGTGAGCGAGAGAGAGAGAGAGAGGGAGAGAGAGGGAGAGAGAGAGAGAGGGAGAGAGCTTCCTGTCAGGCATGACCAGAGCTCAGCTCTCAACTCTAACAGCTGCAAGCTGTTATTAGAGAGAAAGCCTGCGGGCCTGGAGGTCCAGAGATCAGCTCTCCCAGCTGAGCATGCAGGGGCCGTCTGGAGAGGCTGTGGGCCTTTGAGCCTGACAAACTGTTCCCTCGGATCGGGGCATTATAGAGAGGGTTAGAAAGAGAGGGCGAGGGTTAGCGTAAGACAGTAAACTGTAAGAAAGAGCCACACAAATCAAGTTAATGCACTTTTAATATTCACAGTGGGTGAATCGTGGTGGTAATCACGAGGAACGCCTTCTGCCTGTTATTTATATGTCAATAGACCAAAGCAGTGAGAAGCTGCATCCCGTAATCTCTCCCCATGTCCTGAACTTGTTATTTTGGATGTTTCAGGAAGTGAATTATTATGTACCTTCTTTATTTATTATTGTTTTGTGTGGGATGCTGGTTCAATGTTCAAGGGCTTTTTTTTTTGCTTTAAACTGGCAGAAGTGAAAATGGCTGGCTGACGTTTGGTTGGGGGCGAGTATGTGACCCTGAGAGTTTGCCCCGCCCACCGCACTGGGCTGCTTTCAGCATTGGGGGGGCGGAGTCCGGGGAGACTGCGGCTGTCAGTCCAGTGTGATTGTGGCCTTCAGTCCCGCCCCCTTTTTTCCAGGATTCACAGTGGGGTGGCAAGGAATCCGACTCTTCAGCCCGCCCACTTCCTATCCTCACATCCCCCCCAGCGTTAGGGTTAGTTTTCTGCGCTCATTTTAGTTCATTTTGCCGTTTCTCTAAGTAAAAGCTTTTAAGGCCAGGTTTTCAATTACGTCCGCGGGTGGGATAAATTTAGACAGCTATTTAAAAAGTGGGCTTGCCCGCACAAGTATGGAGAGATCAGTTACTTTCAGGGGCTACATTAAAACGGCAGGTGGTAAATCATAGCGACCATTCATCATGCTTCTGAGCTAAATCCCGCTCGACTCAAACACACGCGTAAAGTGTTTTTTTCCCCACTCCCTTCGGTTTTGTTGGTTTCATGTACGTTTCTGCAGTAATATCTTTATGATTTAATATTTTCTGGTGCATGTGGAGGAAGATTAAGACATGGATAGAGGCTCCTGAGCTTCTTGAGTCAGAGGTCCCGTTACATCGTGATCATTATTTGCTGGGGAAGGGGGGATGGAGATGGTTTTCAGCCATTGGTGACTGTGGGGGTGCGTTAACATGTGAACCTATGCATCAAAGCACTTCAGGATGCCTGATATTATGGTTGGATGCCACGTCCTGCAGAGCTGAACCAATCCTCTGACGGAAGGTTTCTGTCCTACCCAGCAGAGTAGCTTGATATCGGGATCTAGGAGATGGACACTTGCCTGTGATGAGCTTTCAAACCCAGGGATTTGTTTGACACCCTTGATTTTGCTGTTATACTTCGTCAGGCTCATGGGTTTCTGGTCCATGTCGATTACACGAGCTGTTGACCTTGACATAGAGTGCGAATTTTAATGGATTGGATACAGCCAGGAGCCATGTGACCCCAAATCTAAGTAACCTGTGCGCAAACCCTAAACTCCCATCTGCTGGTTCCTCACTTACCTTCCTACCTTGTGTTTACTCCTCCCTATTGTGTATCTATTGCGTCTTGTCTCTATTCCGTCTGTTTATTTCTTAGTTGTTAACTTGTTTATTGTCCGGGGATGTGAACTAGTCATTCCTTGGTGAGTCCATGTCAAGTCTCGAGTCATTTGCCCTCAAGTCCAAGTGAAGTCCAATGCTTTCCATCATTTTTTGCTGTCATCAAATTTATGACTTGAGTCCCTACCTACAGTATGTGAGTTTTTGTGACCTTTAGTGATTAAAACCTGCTGCAGCAAAAACCTGCCACCGTACTTAGGAGGATACGTTCTTTATGGGTTAAAAAGTGAGTGTCCTGCTCATGGTTCTCCTCATACAGTTTTTACATCCATGTATATGCAGGGCGTGATGCATCTTTCCTACAAACTATCTCAGGAGACAGTGCATTCAGCCAACTGAAAATGCAGACAGCAGAGATTTAATATACACTGAAACTCTAAAATTAAAGTTATGGTATGTTGAGAGGGACTATAACCTCAAGTCTTCTCGAGTCACAAGGTCCAAGTCAGGTCCAAATCTCGAATATTTGTCCTCAAGCCCAAGTCAAGCCCAAGTCTTTCCCTCAGTTTTGCCAGGTGGAGTCACAAGTCATCAAATTTGTAACATGAGTCTGAGTTGATTCACGAATCATTGACTCAAGTCCCCATCTCTGCTAGTGTCATGGTGTCTCCAATAGTAGCATGCAGTGCCGGCACAAACTGGTCATGTGTCAATAAAGATTCTGACTCTGATGTCCCTTCTCAAAGGCCTGCTGAAGTCCAGATGATGTCACTTGCTGTGTCGGATTTGATTGGACCCTCCCCCAGCTCTGCCCTCACACATCCCTCGAGTGCCCCAAAGCGTCGGGCTACGACAGAGAAGACAACCACCTGCTGGATTGCAGGGAAAAAAAAAAACTCAACATACAGCCCAGGTGACGTGTTCAGTCTCGGGAATTCCAGTGGGTTGACATCATCTTGCTGCACATGTTGGCAAATGGGCGTCATCGCGAATGTGAATCTTGGGTGTCGTGATTCATGACAAATGCCGAGTTGATCCCAGAGGAGGGTGCAAAATATGTGAGAGGGTTAGGGTTAGGGTTAGGGTTAGTTAAATATGTGAGAGGTAACCCACTCTGTGAGGGGCTCGTGGCTCGTGGTCGGATGGATCATCTGCACTTGACCCTTTGACTCAGCCGTAGTTCGCAGTTCCGAGCGGAACTATAGAAGTCGTAGAACAACCGCGGTCAGGACTGCGTTTACACGTGAGAGTGCGGTGGTTGGGTGTCACGTAGCAGCCTGAAATAATGCAGCTCTGGATCCGCCCTTTGCGAACTCCCGGTCTCTTACAATAGACCCCACAAATTTGTTTACTGATTTTTTTTTTTTTAGCCTTACTTTTCTCGGACATGTGACACCACCCAAGAGCTTGTGCCAAGGGTGGAGAAGTGCACCGACCAGTCATGAGCCAATATCACCATACTTGTCACCCGGAAAATATTGTCACCCTGGCAGCGCTCTGCTTGGGCCCGTGGTTGTAAACACCTTTATAAATATTTAATTCATGATTTGGCAGACGCCGTGATATTAAAAGACGGAATGCGTTCGCTGAAGCTTAATGCCGCGTGTAGCGCTGTGAGCTTCTACGGAGATTCTTACTACAGAACTGCAGGCATGTTACTAAGCTGCGGCTCCAGTGGTGATGAGGACACTCTCGTTCGGAAACGGTGTACCCAAGCAGGAGAAGAGGTTGAAAATGCTGGGGTCTGCATAACATTTGCTAATGGTTTGCTAACGAGGGCTTGGTATGGGCATAGATACCACAGGAAAGGAATAGCCTAGACATGCAGTATATACGGTATACATATATACATCGATTGTAGGATTTCTTTAGTGGAATCATATTTATGACTCTACAGTCGGCATTAAAATTAATCCCTTAGAGCCGTTTTACAGGTACAAACTTTTTTTAAAGGTGTCAATCCATATGCTACAATGAAGCATCTGTAAACATTGCAGCTGACATTGTAAGAAAAGGTGAATGCAATATTATATTGTAAATACGATGCATACTTTTTAATTAATAATAAACTTATTTATGTAAGATTTCGATGCTTGGAAAAGTATTTTACCAGGAACTCACAATTGAATTTCATAGACTAATTTTTCAGTTTAGCTGTAAAGTAGATTTACTATAGCAGTAGAACAGAAGTTATCGGAATGGGTGATTTTCAGTCATTTAAACGGAAAAGAAATTTCTCTGGCTTGTCCAATTACCATTGTTATATAAATACAGCACTGCGCTGTCTGTTGGTGTTAAACTGTGCTATTTTGCCTGTTAAACAATGTCTGCTTAGCCACTTCAGAACCTCTCCTCAAATCACACCAGTTTTTGCAGCGACCATCCAATACATCCCATGTGTCAATATCTTATTGAATTAGCTTATTAAATGAATTAAGTGAGCTTAATGTAAAAAGTACCTGGAAGGGCTGTGGTGCCCCTGAGGAGAGGTTTGGGAACTGAAGTGGGGTTCATCTAGCCGTCCACAATCTTTTTGTAACACTTCACTCAATGGGGCACAAATACTTAGTAATAACTCTGTTACTACTGAAGTACAAATCATGAACAAATCATGAACAAATCATGAACAAATCATGAACAAATATAGTTGCTGCTTGAGATGAATGCTGGATCACGATTCATTAATGATGAATAAACATGAGGACGGTATTTAGTTGACAAAGGTTTACCGAATTGACAGATACGGTGACAAATACACCAACCGCTTGGGATGAAAGATGCATCATGATTTATTAATGATAAACAAATATGAGATCCATATTTAACTAAGACTTAGTTTGTGGTTAATTAATACATAATAGTATGTAATAGTATAATAATAGTATATAGAATAATACTATATTATTTGTGCCCCTTCAAGTAAAATGTTACCAAGATACTGTATCAGTAATCACTAATTTTTACTAGTTTTTATTGTGTTACTCTTACTTAAAAATGCACAATTTTTAAGTAGAACATACTTGCATATGTTCTAATGTTAAATAGTTTTTTTTTTCTTGAGCAGATATACACATACTACTCAGATCAACAGCCTTAATCACTTCTTTTGCCTGCCTAAGACTTTTGCACAGTACTGTATATTTAATCAGAGCGTTATCTCCAGCTGCGTGACTTTCTGTGCAAAGCTGGTGGGCGACTGTAGTATTTCAGATCCACTGTAAGCTGGGGCCATATTGCAGTCGGGGGGGGGGGGCTGTTACAGTAGCTGCCAGATCCACGCGGCTGTCTGGGGGGGGCTATATTAGGGGCTCAGTCCGGGGCAGCCGGGACTGACGCAGAGAATTTGCTTTCACAGAAACATGAATCACCGAACCCTTCCTATAGACACACGTCACCGCGTGAATAACGTGTCACAGAGAATGCGCATGTTTCTTCTCTACGCTCATTCCTTTGAGTGAGCTAACACAATAATTTGCCAGCGTAGCGCACGTCACTTAAAGAACAATGTATATTTGTCTCGACGTTTGAAAGGTCGAAATGTTTGCCTTGCCTCGGCAAATTAAACTCTGGGACGGTTTCCTATTTCTCGTAATCGTGGGATGGAAGAGCACTTGGCCTGTTGACAGTAGAAGCACGGAGGAGACACATATATCAGTGCAGTTCTGTTAAGTTCCTGGAGTGAGGGTTAGAGCTAACAGAGTCCCGTTCGTTTAAGGGACCTGTACCTTTAAGAAAAAATCAGTCTGAACACAAGGCTGTCATCAATACTCTGGGTAGTGGAAGGCATCTCTGGTTGTGTCTTCTAGCTCCAGAGTCTCAATTACACATCCGTCTGTGGAACACTGACCTCCAGGGGACCCACGAGGGCCGCAGGGTAGCCGGTGCCCTGACCTTATGGGCCGACGCGACGCCTCAAAGCACAGCATGGCCACACGGCCGGAGCTTTCTGTGCCCCACGGTGACCCGAACGGTCTGCTACCCTTCTCAGCAAAAAAACACAGCCAAATTCAGCTCAGGCTAGAGACGCCATTTGCTCAGGGGGCAACTGCTTATTTTTTGCCTGCCAGAGTCCAGGGGCGAGAAGTCAGAGGCGGTCAAAGGGGCCTTTCCGTCCCCACTGAAAGTCAGAAACGCAGGGAGGCCGGGGGAACCGTTGAGCAGTCGATCCTGGTGCTTTTCACCAGCAGAGGGCGCTATTACGCGGAATGTTTATTTATTCACATACGCCGCACTTCATCAAGTTATTATGTTGAAGTGAACTCGGCTTATTTTTATATATGGCCTCTTGAAACAGAGAAAGAATGAAAGAAAACCAGATATCGGCGGAGGAAAGGAACCAAAAACACCCGATTAGGGGAAAAAACAAACTTCTGGGGGTCCAAGGTCAGCTGGCTGCGTACAACCCCCCCCCCCCGCATTCCAAGAAAAAGAAAGAGTGGGCTTGTTTGCTAAAAGCAAGTAGTAAGATGCAGTGAAGCTTTACAACAAACACGTATTCAGCTAGACAGAACTTTTAAATCTCCCCAATTTCACCCAGTGTGCTTAGATTCCAGTGCCTTGAATACACTGGGTTTATTTCCATCGTCTTACAACCATTTGTGGCACTGATTTCCTTTCTGGTCTTGTTCTCCTCTGGCCCTGACGTCGCCTCCTCCTCTCCCTCCTCTTCCTCTGTCAAACCGCTATCCCGCTCTCCCGGCCTTGCAGACTGCCCCATCCTCTCCCTCCTGCCCCTGGCCTTTTGCCCCCCCCCCTCACCCTGCGCCCTCTGGCGCCGAGCCCCCTCCGCATACTTCTGCGCCCGCCCTGTCTGCCCCCCTCCCTCCTTCACTGCCCTGCCTGGCTGGCATGACAGGTGTATGAAACCATGACATCAGTCGTAGATTTTAGCTCCCTGACGTGAAGGATGCAGTTGCTCAGAGCTGAGCTGCCCAGGATCCCAGGACCACTGCTGAGCCTGTTAATCGAGGCCACTTTTAGCCTTATAAGTTCACCTGAAATACAGCCCTGTCTTCAGGGACTGAACCTATTCCACGTTTACATTTACATAAAGAAAGGATTATGGATAAAGGATGTTTTATTGTCAATTTCTGTCAAGTAGCAACCTGAGATACTGAGGTCCGGTACAGGTCGCAATGATAAAATAGAAATAAAATCCAAAATAATAATTCAATGAATAAAATTAGGCAAAAAATAAAATAATAACATTAGGATAAGTAAAAACAAAATTTTAAAGTTAAAGAGATGGTGAAGAGAAGGACCTCCTAGTTCCACTAGAGGGCGCCATCCTAAACTGAGTCCCTTAAACAAGAGGTTAATGTATCTTGTTGAATCCTTTGTAGCATTATGTATGATGCCAATTACATTTCTCTTGAAATTGAATAATACATTTTGCATTGACAATGACAAACGCTCCTCCGTGACTGATCTTGTTGTTTTGTAATATTACTTATTGTAGAACAGAATTTTTCTATAATCTAATCTGGGGCATTGGACCTGGGGGGGAGGTGTACCCCCAATATTTAATTTGACTTCATTTTCCCCCCCTATAAAAAGACGCTGGACTATCTATTAATAAGCTATTCTCACCCCCACACTCATCACAATCCAGTATTCATTACAACGATCAACTCGTCTACACCCCTTACGTGCCCCA
>JAABNY020000050.1:2123714-2141891 GCA_015164015.2 Brevimyrus niger
CCGCTAGGTGGGCCCATCGCCCGCCAGTCGGGTGAACATCCCCCCCCCCCCCCCCCCGCCCCGTGCGCTGATGAGGCACCATTTCCTGCCGCCGCTGAACTCCCCAGCCATCCGCTGCTGACTCGGCACAGATATCCCACAAGCTGAGGCCAGGTCGCCTTCCTCACACTTTCTGTGGCCACTAATCATCATCATCAAGCCCTGCCTGTCACGTAGAGGCGCGACACCTATACATATATGTGTTATCTATAGCCGGGGCATGGAGCGAGGAAGCGGGACACAGGGTTTAATCAAAGGCAGGACAATGATCAGAAGACACCGCAGATAAAGTCAGTGCCCGGACCGGGGAAACGTACTCTAACGTGGACTTAAATACACAGGACTAATTAACAACAGCTAGAAACAACTGGTAATAAGGGGATTCCACATGAGGTAGCGAGGGGGCGTGACACACGGGAGGATCGGACGAGCAGGACGTGACATATATGGATGTAGGGATGTGTAGGTATGTATATATGTAGATGCATGTATGAGTGTGTGTGTTTGTGTGTGTGTGTGTCTGTGTGAGATAAATATACCCACAGCTAGAAATAAATTTCATGGGGTGTCCAGCAACCACCCGAGTAAGTCCCCTTTGGTAAATGCATTTTTAGATTTTGCCGACAGGCGGCGCACAGGGACGGTGGGTCAAGCAAATCTTGGGGGGTGAATTCAACTCAGCAATAATTTTTACTAGCAGGCTATACGCCGGATATGTTATAGGGAGAGCAACTGGTTGACATACAAATTCAGTGTCCCAGTAGAAACCTGTGCGTACAGAGACCAGCCCTCATAACCAAGAATCACTTAGATTAATTGATTTGATAATTACTGATAGTTAATACCGGTGAAAGTGAATGGACAGTGCATTGTATCAAAGAGTTCTATCCCTTTAAGACTCCCAGGGTCATATAAATATAACACGGTGTATTGTTGGACGCTCTGTTCTTACGAGTTGTGTTTGGTAATGTTATCCTCATCTGCATATATTAAAACACGTTGTGGTATCTAATAATACATCAAGAAAAAAAGCATCACAATAGCTGCACAAAGGGTCACTCCAGGCCTTCTACGCCCCTTCAGGAGAGTTCAAGGTCGAACACCCTCCCCTTATATGCCCCATCTTTGTCCTAACCTGTGAAATTTCCTGTTAATTGAATTTCCTGTTAATTTTTCAATATAACTAACACTTTACTTGATAGTACACGTAATACCAGTAATATAGTATTATACTGTTATGTATTAATCAAGTCTTAAATATATACTGATTTAATGTAAATTCATCATTAATTAGTGATGCATGTTTTTTTTTTGTTTTTTTTCAGACGAAATTGCTATATTTCTTACTATATCCGTTAATTCTGTAAGCCTTTTTAAACTACTTAGGGGACTACTGGAGAAACAAGTCATAAATAACACAAGTGAAATACTGGTCGTGTTTGTTCATCATTAATGAATCGTGACGCATCTTTTATCTCAAGTAGCAGCTATATTTGTTTATGATTTGTTCACGATTTGTACTTCAGTAACTCCGTTATTATTATTTCTGGCCCGTCACGTAAACTGTTACCATATAATGATAATGATACATCTCAACTGGTGATAACACGAATCCCCATATGTACCCCCAGTGAATTCAATCTGCGAAACCCTTTCATGCCTGTCACGACATCATTGGAAACCTTCCGCCAATATATTGTTACTGCCAAGGATCGTGTGAACCTAAGCCCTAACTGTTAGCCTCTTACTGCATACATTCACGTTTGAGACCAATGTGACTCTGCGATGATGCTTTTCTGTACCAAGATGACGCACTTAACGTCCCGTCAAAGAGCAGCCGTCACCGAGAAGCTGTATCATGAATCGGTTCTAGAATAGCTCACGACCCTATACTCCGAAATGTCACGGAAATGTCAAAAGTTGAAGCAGTCCTTCATAGAGAGCTCGGCCGAAAAACTTTCAGAGACTGATCTATTAGCATAGATAGTCTTTGTTAGCTGCTACTACTGGTAAACAGTTAGGCTTCTGAACAACAAAGGGATTATTTTTGTCATCTGGAGACACTGCATGGTGCAAAAGTTTGTAAATAAAATTATATTCCATTCAGTTGAACATTTTGTATTAGTTCATTCAGGTTTCTTTTAAACTAATTTTAGTTTTGTTAGATGTGACAACTAAAAATCTGACGGAGATGTTTATATTTTTTATACAGGCCGAGTTAAAATATTCTTTAGTAAAGGACACATCTGGTGTAGTTGTAACCCAAATACTTTTCAGCCTCGTTACATTATTTCTTTAATTGCATCGTGTACATCCTTCAAAATGATTAAAACCCGTAACGACTTAATTAACAAACTAAAACATATTATCACCCATAATTTTTAGAGAAATGTTTTTTGCGTAACAGATAATCCCAAACGCATGTGCAGTTCATGAACTGCAAGCGGGTTCGCGCTAATAAGTTGCACTTTAGCACGTTTCCAGTCCGCTCGTGGAGATGCGCGCGAATATGCCGCGTCATTTCTGCACCACCCATCGCTGTCCATCCTTCTGTTCTACTCATTCTTCGTTAATTATGTAAAAAATTCCCTCCCAGGCCGTCTACCAACCACAACTTGCATACTGTGGTGGATAAATAATTCGCATGAATAAATAAATAAATAAATAAATAAATGTGGGAAGAGGCTGCAACTGAACTGCTGATGTCAGGACTCCAGTGCAGCACTGCACAGCGCAGGCTGGGGGCGAGCCGCTTTCTGCTCCGGCGTCTTTTTCGTTTCACGCATTTGAACATCTGGAAACCAAGATGTCGGTAATCAAACACTGCAGTCTGCTTTGCACCATCCTGATCTGTCTGGCTCCTGCAGTTAATCCCAAAAAGATATTCCGATGTCCTTCTGCATGCGCCTGCTCCAAAGAGTCTATCGTTTGTGTCGGATCCTCCAATGTCCCTCGCATCATCCCCAACGACATCAACTCACTGTAAGTATTCTGCAGATGATTCACTGCAAAATGCCATTGAATGTCTTAAGTTATCTTTTTACAATTTAATAAATGTTGCGGCACCATTTTAACTGTTCAGACATTTAAATGTTTGCGCTGGTCGATTTTCCGGTCCTTTAAAATAAGCTGCATTTTTGAAAGTCATTTAATGCACAGTACAGTACGCCTCAGGGTGCATGCTAATTAGAATTTGTTAGTTTGATGTCTTTTTGTAATCGGTCTTATTTACCGCCTAGCTCATGACCTCCGATTATGACATTGTCCCGTGGGGAAAATTTACGTGTTTGCACATCATATTAATTCTTTCAGGAGTATCGTCAACGGGACCTTCCCTGAGATCAAAGAGGCTATGTTCTCCCACATGCCTTCTTTGCAGTTGTTGTAAGTAAACTTTTAATGGGTCGGAACATTTTCTGTTCAAGATATATTCAGCTGCCGTCCATGTCCATTTTACAGTACAATATCTTTGTGTGGTAATGAGTTCTATTAAGCACACGTGTTTGGTTAAATTTGACCAGCAGGCTATGGGGAACACGCGGCAGTGATATCGATCTGCAATTCCAGCAAAGGGTCTGGCCCACACTGAGAGGAGAGATCTTAAGCATTTACTAATTAGCCAGGCTTTATACTGTACATCCGGCGTCCTCCACCAGCATATTTCAATTCAAGGCAAACGCGAAGAAAGAATGTTTAATGCAGGTAGTCTGTTTCAATACAATCTCACCTAGACGAGACTAGTGGGCTATTGTCATACTTTTCTTGTTGTTACTAGCGTGCTCTATCAGCAATTAGTGCACAGTTATGCAGTTATGTGAAAGGACTTTGTCTGAGTGGAACAGAAGGAGCACCATATAGTAAATTGTACTAGAACTATGGAGAGTTTATGTTCCAGGGGAGAAGCTGTTCTGTTTTTGTTTTTTTTTTTGTTGTTTTTTTTTTTGTTTTTTTTTTTTAAAAAAAGCTGGAACTTGAGAGCATTTATATTTCTGCAAGCAAAGATTTTTCCTAATTAACAAGGAGCAGTGAAATGGCCAATCGGAGTGAGATGCGATGGCTGTTCCGCTTGGGTCCAGGCATGGAGAACAGCAAAGTTAATTCTGATCAGGGCTAGGAGCCCCCACCTTGGGTAACACGAATAAGACCCCCGCAGAGCTACAGCAGCCAGAGGCGGTGTACCACGCTAATGGAGACGACCGTAATTAACATCGGACTGTGTCGCGACGAGACCTTTAGGTGGCAGAAAAGTCATGTTCACCAAACCTTCTGTTTCCTAGTTCTGCTTCTGTAATATTTTCCTGTAAGCAGATACTGGAGATCATTTGGAACCATTTTGTCACTTGAGGTGAGCTTGTTAGATGTTTAAGGCGGCCAGCAGCATGGAATAAAAGGAAAACAGCAGGAGCATCCCTCCATCGATCACTCCATCCACCCATCCATCCATCCATCCATCCATCCACATAAACACACACAGACCCAAACACCTACTGCCCGCAAACTTGGAGAGATACTGCAAGAAAGACAGATGCCAAAGCCCGGTGGGGCTTAAACCACAGCCTCCCGCTGATCTCTGAATATATTTTAAGCTACAACTTTATGGGATATTCAGCATGATATTAGGTGGGGGCCGGGGTGTTATATTGTTGCATGACCTGCTAAATCCCTTGAGTTTGATTCCGAGTATATTTCTAATACATCATTTTCTATCCCCACAGGCTTCTTAATTCAAATTCCTTTACTGCCATAAAGGATGATGCGTTTTCCGGCCTGCCGCATCTGGAATATCTGTAAGTCTCTGTTTGGGCACCATCAGAAACAAAAAAGTATCTCTGAGGGTCCAATTACTTGTCATTGGGGCTGTACCCTCAACGGTTTGCCAATCGTACCCTAATTGTAGGCAAATGTACCTTTCGATTTAATAGTAAATAGTCTAATTTAAGGTACAGAAACGGACTCTGATGAGTACTTTTGTACCATTGGGGGTACACAGGACTGTAGCCGGGACTTTTAAAATACCAAGGATCATGGTTATTGGAGTCGTAGAAAAAATACTGAGGACTTGATCTCGGTGTCCTCACTGGTACGGATGGGCATGGGCATACAGTGATGTTCTTTGTACCTTGGGGAACAAAACTGCAGTTGGGGAGGTGTGATGTTGGGAACTGGAGAATGAGTCCGTTAGAAGGATAGAGTCCTCTGTGCCTCTACCCACCCCCCCCCCCCCTGAGATATGTTGGGCTCTGGAAACCAAGGCTGGTATCTTAAGCTAATGTGTGGCTCTCATTGAGTCCAGGTCATTGGGTGTCTGCTGGTTTCGGGGGGAGCCGCTGCGTCTATCTGATTTAACGTCAATCAACCCCCGAGCCCAGGATTCATCTGTAACAGTGGTTCCAAATCCAGTCCTCAGGGGCCCACGGACAGTCCAGGTTTTTGCTCCCTGTCAGACAGTTCACAAGCAGGTAAATGTGAACTGGGAGCTCAGAGGGAGCAAAAACACGGACCGGCTGTAAGTCCCCGAGGACCGGGTTGGGAAACACTGATCTATAAATATCGGACAGCTCCAACAAACATAATAATAATAATAATAAAAAAAACATTTGAGATTTTCTGTGGGGAACCATAAAACTGTAAAGTCAAAATTGAATATTATGAAAGAAGCTTTGGTCCTGTGACGTGCTCGTGCTTGATAAAATGAGATTTAATTAAGGCTAAAATGCAGAGAGATACCTCGGCCTCCGGCTTGGTCTCTTGTGCTCCGCTGTCCTCCTCTGTCCTCCCTGTCGTGCTGCTGAAAAACACTCCTCCGATTTGCCAGGTTCATCGAAAGCAACAAGATGGAGACCACGACCAAGCACGCCTTCCGAGGCCTGCGGGACCTCACACACCTGTGAGCCCCCGTCACTGCCGTCACCCGCCATGCGTCACCGTCGCTTACTCCATGCCACCATTCCTCAGAGACACACCCAGTCGTTCTCCAAGCCTTTCCTGTTTCCTATCCGGCTCTTTCTGCAGGTCCTTAGCCAACAATAACCTGAAAGCTCTTCCCCGGGATCTCTTTATCGACCTGGACTCCCTGATTGAACTGTGAGCGGAAACTTTCTTTGTCTTGCATGCACTCATTGTACTTAAGGACGTCCTAAAACTGCGCGGCTTATAATGCCGCGGCTGCTCATGCAGTGGAGTGTTAATGTAAATGTAATGGACGCAAAGAGTGTCCTCATTTCCTGCTCCGCATGCCTGCCAGCATTAGGTTGTGAAAAATAGGGAGATTTTGCCAAGGAGTACAAAGATGGGGGGGGGGGGTTGATGATCAGGAAATACTCAGGGAAATTTGGATGTGTTGGCAATAACGTTTCACCTGGGACTGTTGGGGGTACGAGTCTCAAGCAGTGATCGAAGTGCCAACCGTGTGGTATGGTGTCATGTGACCACACACGTGTCCTGTGTCATGTGACCACACACGTGTCCTGTGTCATGTGACCGCTGGCATCAATATGCTGTGATCCCCGCTCTCTTCCATTGGGCGTCCACCCGCCGTTTCCCGTCTCTCCACCTCTGCCACGTGCGGCAGCGACCTCCGGGGCAACCTGTTCGAGTGCGACTGCCGGGCCAAGTGGCTGATGGGATGGCTGAGGAACACCAACGCCACGGTGTCGGACGTCTTCTGCGACGGGCCGGCGGACATGAAGGGCAAGCGGCTGAACGACCTGGCCAGCCTGCGCAGCGAGTGCATCTCCACCGGTGACGACCGCCTCACCCCCCCGCTTACTGCGGGAGTCACGTTCGAAAATGCTGCCTGCTAGAACCAGTATTATTATAGATCTGCTTTTTAAATTTGGCCTAATTTAACTTGATTTAGCTTTTATTATATTCAATTTTCAATCTAGTTATTAAATGGCCTATAGATGTGAATGTGTGTGTGTGTGTGTGGTTTGTGAGTGCGTGTGAATGGTGTGTGTGTGTGTGTGTGTGTGTGTATAAATGGTGTGAGTGTGCATGTGAATGGTGTGTGAGTGTGTGTGTGAGTGTGTGTATGAATGGTGTGAGTGTGTGTGTGAGTGTGTGTGTGAGTGTGTGTATGAATGGTGTGAGTGTGAGTGTGTGTGTGAGTGTGTGTGTGAGTGTGAGTGTGTGTGCCCGTGCCCCACGATGGGTTGGTGCCCCATGCTGGGTTGTTCTGTGCCTTGTGCCCGATAACAGATGGATGGATTTCAATTGAGTTTTTTATATGTTTTAGGTTCAGTTCAACTATTGAACTATTTTTTTTGTGCCTGATCTTCAGAGAATCGATCAGGAATATGCAAATGTCCATTATATACAAATGTCCTCAAAATAGGCAAAACATGTTCCTGGTATTATTAATGATCATTACAAATCATTACTTTACTTAAATACTTTCTAAAACCGGTAATGGAAGACATTTAACGTTCGTTCTTATTTTATTCCAATCACGTCCAGAAGTAGTATTTGCATGTTCTCATTTAGTTGTAAAAACCCAGCTTTGCAGCACAGCCGTTACGCTGGTTTGTATGTATCTGCACTAATGACCACGGTCGGTGTTCAGGAGCCAGTAGCTCATCCATAGAGCCCCATTGATCTTACAGCGTTACGTGTCCAATTTGCACTTGTGCTACAAAGCTTCTTTGTGGGCCCACTGCCTCACAGAGTACAGTGCAAGGAATCCAATGTATCATAAAATTCGCGGCCATCGCCATTTGCATGTGCCCTGTCATACGGGCCGCTAGATGATGAGGTATTCAATAGACAGACAACGTTATCCGCATCGCATCTGAGACTTACGGAAGGGTCGCATTTTCAGAACCGAGAGCGTCGGCAGTAGTTCCGTCGTAAAATATTCAGAAATAGCCCATAGAAATGAATTCTATGAATTCACTTTTATGGGATACAATATCCTCTCTGTGCAGACTTCGTCCTCCATCAGTCGGTGGGAGTGGAGTCGCTCTCTACGGACACCTTCTCATATAAGAACGATGTTTACGTGGCACTCGCTGCCCCGAACGCCGAGGGCTGCATGATCATGCAGTGGGACCACATTGAGATGAACTTCAGGACCTACGACAACATCACAGGTCAATATCTCCCCTTCCAGATTTTATCCTATAAAGAGAACCTTCAGAAATTGCCCACCACTTGACTGTTAGATGATGATGCGGAAATAAGTCTTTGTTAATTAAATTTTGCCTTAAATCGAACTAAATCGCTGAATGTAACATTGTGAGGATAATAAGACGGTATCTCTTGTCTGACTCTGAAACTCAGGCCAGTCCATCGTTGGGTGCACGTCTGTTTTGATCAACAACCAGATTTTTATCATTGTGGCCCAGCTTTTCGGTGGCTCCCATATATACAAGTTCGACGAGGACCAGAACAAGTTCACCAAGTTCCAGGACATCGAGGTGTCCAAAATATCCAAGCCCAACGACATCGAGACATTCCAGATAGCCGATGAGTGGTTCTTTGCGATTGCTGACAGCTCGAAGGCAGGCCTGTCCACGCTGTACAAGTGGAACGGCAAGGGATTCTACTCAGTGCAGACGCTCCACGAATGGTTTCGGGACACAGATGCAGAGTTCGTCAACATGGATGGTAAGGCCTACCTCATCCTGGCCAGCCGTTCCCAGTGTCCAATCATCTACCAATGGAACAGAGGCACCCAACAATTTGTACAGCACTTTGAAATCCCCAACATGGAGGATGTAGTGGCTGTCAAGGCATTTCAGATGAAGGAGGAGCTTTATCTAGCCATGACACGCTACATTGGTGACTCCAAGGTTCTTCAGTGGACTGCAAGGCGCTTTACAGAGGTACAAGCCCTACCCTCTCGTGGCTGCATGATTCTACAGCCCTTCTCCTTCAAGGACAGGCACTACCTGGCCCTGGGCAGCGATTACACCTTCTCACAGATTCACCTGTGGGATGAAAACAAGAAGGTCTTCGAAATGTTCAAAGAGATCTACATCCAGGCACCTCGCTCCTTCACCCCAGTGTCCACGGACCGCCGAAATTTCATCTTCTCCTCCAGCTTCAAGGGCAACACGCAGATCTTTGAGCACATCATCATTGACTTGAGTTTGTGAATTCGGGCCAGTTGCTCAGGGCTCCAGGAACTAGAGGAACAGAGACATAATGCACATTAATGTCAGATACGAAGCTGTATTGGTTGTTTGATGAAGTAACCCCACGTCTATAATAGAACCACTAATTGACAAAATCCTGAGCAACTATACATCGGCTGATGTAGAAAAATAACAATACCATTTCATTGAAATGGGAAGTGAAAATGGGAAGAAATCTTTTAAATTAGATAATAATGACCAGTAGAATGAGAGGTGCCCATTAATTCTTATCTGCATAGGATCTGCTGATGTGCATCAAAGGGCAATTACAGTCTCCTCATCATCATCCATATTTAAAAAGATTTTGCATCTTTAACACTTTCATTCATTCTATTTTGCAACCTAATACACTGCACACTAACGTGATTAATTCTAATATATGGGTGACACATCCATAAAATAAGCAGTTGTCTTAGGTAACATCCGTTTGTCATTTCATACACTGGAGTATTACATAACACTGTTTTGAGATTAACGTTCTCTGTGCACGCAGACTGGCAGAAGTGACCGTGGTCTGTTTTCAGCCTCTGCCTAAAAAGGCACCTCTGATTACACTGAGACGTTCTGAGCGATAGTCTCAGGCCCTTGTAAACAGTCCGCGAATCCCATGGAAAAAGTCTGGAAAGCCGTAAATGTTTTCCGTATGCAGCAGTGACCTTCGACGTACGTCTCAGTCAGTTTTTGGGGAGACGGCTCACCAAAATAACCGAAGGTAAGACGTCCCCAAGCACGACGACATCACAAGCGCCACATGAACCATTTTGTTTATTGCATCATAAAATCACCGGCATCTGACTCTGATTTCAAAGAAACAAATCATGAGATTTTGTATTACATTAGATTTATTACTAATCTTAAAAGTTCACATAACAATATTTCACTTGCCAACTAATGGTATGATTTCTGTACAGGTAAGTAATTAGCACGGATTATATATTTTCTCATTAGAGCTGTTAGATCAGCAGGAACCTTAGCAGGTAAACCACATAATACCCACTTCCATTGCCTCTTTATAAAACGGCCAGTCAGTCCTGGAACATTTCACCAAACTCGGGTGTAAACAGATCCCGGCGCTAGAGAATGACTCGCGTCTTGTAAATAAAATAAATATAGAAAAATGGACGTAAATAAACGAAGAATTATCTTTGTTACTCAGGACAGTGATGAGTAATTTCACCTGTAAAACACTGTAGGTGAACATTGCAGCCGAATGCCGTCAAGGGGTAAGGTACCACAGAACTGAACCAAGTTTCATACACCGTTTCAGGAAGATCGTTGGAACTGACAACACTGCAACTATTATAATTCATAATAATGATAATGACTATCATGAAATGCACTCTGTGATCCTCAAACTTTTTGTATCGCGACTCTGTGCATCTTGCGTTACCATGGAAATGTAGCTATTCTTCGAAACTGTATGTAAATGTAAATGAGCAATGCTTACGACGCAATAAAAAAACACTGAGAATGAACAACGGAAACGTACCACGGCATGAAGGCTTTTTCCAATTAATTAAATAATATGAAGTGATTCACACAATAAGGGGAACAGATTAAGTGGTAGTCAGCCAGCTCCAGATAAGTAGATGATGCAAAACGCGGAGTAATAGTAGTATTATGCATGTGATTTGCAGTTTGCATTATCCAGGAATATCTTACAATAATTTGGCTTCCCGAAGAAGTGGCCTCGAGCAGTTGTTTTTAAAGCCAAAAATACATTAGCTGCCCGTTTCCATTATGCGGATGATGGCAGTGCAGATGTGAAAGAGCTCTTGTAAGCTTTTGTGCAGTACATGACCTTACTGCTAAACGAGTCTCAGTCATGGCAAATGTGTGCTCTTAGCACAAAGGAGCGGCAGCAAACAGCTGCGCCGTCCACTGAAATATTGATGTGAGCCTGGGCTGTGCGAGAGGCAAAGGCTTAGGTGAGCAAGGGCAGGCTTTTTGCTGGCTTGGCCCAGACCGCAGGGATATGTGACTCCCGATGGCGCGATATACACGGGGGGCCGTGACATTGAGTCACAGAAGAGTCACTGTCCAACATCAGACCCTCAGATATACGAGGCTTTCGTTTGCGAATTTCCGGCTTTCTTCCAGATCCGTAGTTAGATCCATCATCGCCGCAAACTGAATCCTTTGCACATCTTTAATAGGCAAACAGGCCAGGAGTTTGGCAAGTGATTAAATCGGCGTCAAATGGTTTTATTTACAATCCCGAGGAACCCCCGGCGAGTAGTCCCTCTGGGCCTGAGAATGGGACGAGCCTCTCTCGCAACAGCTGGACGTGTCCGCTCCGGATCTTGGGGAATTTTTCACAGCTGCATGAGAGGGTGCTGAGTCGGTATGAATAAAGAGCGAGGACCTATTTAAAGCTCAGCCAACCAAAAAAGAAATAAAAAATATACACCATATATGACAAACATATTTATCTTCAGCAAAATCTGCTAGTTAATCAACACAAGCTTCTTCACTCCTCCCATCTGCCAGTAGCCTTGACAAGATATATACTCCATATCATATATACGTGTTTATTTATAGACTGTTTATATGGACTATATATGAACAGGCTTATATAAATAACTTCAGGTTACAAATACCTTGACGTTCCTCAGAGCATGACACAGAAATGAATGTTACATCCATCTTCTGAAAGCGCTTAATCCCAACTGGGGTTGTGGGGGTGGGGGGGGTGGTGTAAGTAAATGGTCCCAGAGCCTATCCTGGGAACAATGGGCAGCCAATTTAGACTCACCAATCAACCAATCTTGCACACTTTTGCACCATGGGAGGAATCCAGAACCCCCTGGCAAAAATCCACGTAAACACGGGGGGGTGGGGGGACGGGGACGTGCAAACTTCACACAGAAAGGACCTGGGACTGATCCCAGAACCTTCTACAGCAGCAGTGCTAACGGCCACACCACCCAATAATGTTACAATATGCAAATATCTTTTTGGGTAAAAATGTATCTTTCCAATCTATGTAATGAGTCACTCTAAACACAACCATTTATCAAGATAAACAACTTGCATAATGTAATGGCTAATATTTGTCATTGTGCCCCGTAGAATGATGTGTCAAAGTGTCCATTGCTTGAGCATAAAACATAAATCAATAATTTTTACATACACATTCATGAATATATGATTGTTTGAGACGGGGCATCTTATTTCCAGGGACTAGATGGAGGAAACCCAACCATTTTAACAGGGAGACTGTTTTGGAAATCATTCATCAGCAGTTAGGAAATATACACGGGTGAGCAAAATACAAGAGACACCGCAAGGAGAAAAGAAAGACTTTTAATTGTAAAGTATCTAAACTGCAGTTACATGCAGTGATACAAGGTGAGTCATATTAGGTTGAAGGGCTGATGACTGAGGCCATTTTACAGGACCAGGTGCAGCCAAGCTACAAACTGTATTCCTATGATATTCCCATATTCCTACCAGTTAATGTCATCATACATGCTCCTAAGGAAATTTAGCAGCGGCTTCACCCCTAGGATGAAGTCAATCTCCTCCCATGACCTTCCCAGTAATCAGATCTAAACCTAACGGAGACTTTATGGAAGTACTGGCATGCAGAATGAGAAGTAAATTTCTGCATCTTTCATCCATGAAGGACCGGTACTGATTTTTATTGATATAGTTTTAGCCGATATTTCGCCCACCGCCTGCGACTTACAGTAATTAATACACTCACATAACACAGCGTTTTGTTTATTACACGTATCCGAATCGAGATGTAAAGCCCACGTTATTATGTTAATACTACGTACGTCCCAAGGCATTATATATCGCATAACATTTATATAATGGTCAAGATCACAGGACAATCAAAGCTCCGGTGTATACAGAGTCCTTATGACTACAATCCGGATCAGCTGCTTCCCGTGCTGACGCGAAATACATGGGTGAGGAAGAGGAGGAGGAAGAGGAGGAGCCTGCGGAGGAGATCCCGAGCCACCTGGCTGTAAATACGGCCGCTTTCTCCTTATCGCTCCCCGATACCTTTGCAGGTCCTCGGGCGGTAATATCTGGAGGTTGCGGCACGATGAATTCTTACAAGCGGAGCGAAAGCGACTGGCAGGGATTGGTGAGCGAGGTGAGTCGCGGGAAGGAGCGTCCTGGGCCGGCGGCACTGGGGATGGTGTCTGGGGGGGGGGCGGATCGAGGACCGATCGGCCGGACCGGGGTGCCTGGTAATGGAGTAGGCACGTCACATTAAGCCGCCCTGTCGCCATAGGCTCCGTAATGTATGATACTGCGGGGTGTGTTTTAGCAATGTGCAGGCCGTTGTGGGTGCAATGCACCGGTGTGGATTGGGGGGTGGAGAAAGAAGGTAAATAAGATGCAGCACCATGACAGCTGCGTAGCTTTTCATCAGTAGGTCAGGGGTATTTTACATTTACAAATGCAAACGCGTTTTACAGTGGATTTCGCGCGCAAACCGGTGAGGGTGCAAGTTTATGGGGATGTAAGACACGGCGTCTGATTTGAGGTGCTATGGCATCAGCTTCATGTAAAGCAGCGTAAGTCGAAGCGGCAGCTCGGATAGCTGCATCTGAACTTAATACGCGTTTTATTTCCTCCGAAAAACGTATCGTCCATTAGAGATCTGTAATCATTTCTGAACCATTGAAGGCTATGTGCGAGGTGCAGTACAGACGGTTTTGTTTTATATGGCCTGCACTGTACAACAGGTGTTCACATTTTACACGCGTATGGAACATAATTTCCTTATTGGCTTATGCTCGCTAGATACGCATTTATGCAAGATGAATGGATGTATTTCACCGTATCTCATAACGCAATGTTTGGTACTTTTTGAATGCATGATTTGTCAAGACATTTTCTACTGCAAGATGTTGGTGTGGAAGCAGGTCCATTAACGTCACCGTAAACGGAAACACGCGTGTAAGAAGTATCCTTAACACGGCCGAAATCTCTTTGCCCCGGAGTTGTGCTGTAGTAACACTTGAGCTGTGCTTTGTGCCTCCCTGTGCACACAGCCCTGGCCTTTTGCCCCAAGCACACCTGTAGCTTATCTGTGCTCCTCACACTGATCTGCGTCCTGTGAGAATTGATCGGATTAACGGATGTTTTTAATGTTGGAAGCTCCAAGGGCTGTATGGCTGCACCTGTAGCCGATTTTCTGTGACACCATCTTTGTGGTAAAGATTTTAGTATATTAAAAATAAATGTGCTTTTTTTAAAAAAAAAAAAAAAAAACAAAAAACGCTGTATAAGGGTAATAATAACGATTTAAAGTTTATTTATCATCTCTTTAAATATGAATACAGCTGTATTTGAATACTTCCTTTCACATATCCCATCTTGCTATCTTCTGAGAGACGTATACGTACAGCAAGGCTTGGACTTTGAGTGTAGAGTCTGTCCAGCAGCCCTACAGCATTTTTCTTTAGATAAGGGAGTATGGAAGAAGGATGGATGCCTGCAGGGATAAAAATGGACATTTCCCAAAAGCCGTAATTGGCGTGCCTGCTAACTGTTACTGTGACGCAAATTGAATTAGCAGAGATTTGACAGCTCTGGGCAATGAACAGGTCCTGCCCTAAAGATTACCTGTCATTTAGAACCTTCTGCCTAGCCGGGTGCACAGTTTCGACCTGAGGTGCTGTGAGTGTAAACTAAACCCAGCTCATCATATATATGAATATATGTTTTTTTTTTTTTTTTGTGCACACCAAGTGCACGGCAAGCTGCAGGTAACAGTATCCAGGCCTCCAAAGAGACGGGTCACTTCCTTTGGGAATAGATCCAACCTCCTGACAGCAGGAGCCAATCAGAATATTGCGTTTGGGAATAAGGTTTTAGATTGAAAACGTGGGTGTCACATTTCTGACAGGGGGGAGGGATGCTGACGTTTCGCCAGAGTGCCAAAAACATAATGACCTCTGGAAATGTGTGTTGGGAAAGAAATCCTTACCTTCCACCCTTGACATGGTACGCTGTGTTATACATGCATAAGGACTGTGTACTGTGAATGCTGTCATTGCTTGAGCTGTTTAGCTTGTATCTTAAAGCCTTTATATATTCGGTAATTACTTGCAGAGAGTGTCTGATGTGCAAACGGCAGATGTGAAACCAAGAGCTATACAAGTTGCTGTATGAAAAGGTGATTTGAGGATGGTGATTGGTGTAAGGTTGTGTGTCCCAATTGCCACGGCAGCGAGCTGCTGTTGCGGGTGTCGTTATTTGACTTGGAAGGTGTGATGTCATCGGCGGTGACGGAACAATGGAGGGGGACTGGGAGGGAGAAGGGACCGGGGCAGGGGGCACGCAGCTGACTTGCTGTTCTGTGGCTGCTTTTGCTGGGGCCTATTTCCTGTCTATCTTTTTGGGAAAATCCAAATATGTTGACGCTACACGGCGCAATAGGTTATATGTTCCAGTCCCATCCCTTCCCGCTTTTCCACTGCGCCAGGCGCCTCACTGTCGGTGCTTCAAGTTCTGCATTCCATGTGAACTTGCAGCTCATAAATGGGAATTTCAAGTAGAGCGCCCCCTCAAGTCAGAATTTCGACTGGTGAACTATGAGGAATCAACACAACCCCCGAGCTCGGAATTCAAGATGGCGGCGCCCTTTATTAACACAAGTTAACGCTGTAGTTTTATACCGTTTATAAGCACTTGCGTCTTAAATCGGTTGTACACACAGTACTGTCCAGCCGCTGTCTGTTTTACATGTTGCTAAGCAAAATGCTGCCTAATGTGTTGTTATCCACTGGTATTGCTAATAATGGCTAACAGTTAAGCAGGGTAGAACAGATTTAAGATCGTCTGGGCTAAATGTAAGTGAACAAAGAAAGGCCTTTTAAACTGGGGTAAGTTAAATCCTACTAGTTATCTAGATAAGCAAGAAATCTTGAATTCTTGAAACTGGTCCCTGGTACATCATTACCTATAATGACATTTCTTGGACTTGAAGCCCCCTCAAGATTGCATACTAGCAGTAAAAAAGCACTTGAGTAGAATAAAATAAAGTGCCAAAGTGTACAGTAGTAAATAATAAAATAGGATTAAATAATAGGGTGCATAGTACACAGTAATTTGCAGGAACTTATAAAATACTTTAGTAGATAGAGTATAGTGTTTACTTGTACCTGTGTGTGTATATACGTTCCTGCATATGTGCACGAGGTAAGTTTCTTCTTGGGCTGGAGAAAGAACTCAAAGTTTGGAGGATGCCAAGCAGTGGCAGCTATCCTCACGGGCGCCATATTGGACCCTAAAGTACCAAAACTAGGTACTAGAAGTTTTGGTTCTGGTACTCAACCAGTGGAAAAGGGAAAGTACCAAAAGTGCGGTGGAGAAGCGGCCGAAATCAGGTTTCCGGCAACATGAGCCCCGTCCCACTTTGAACCACAGACCGTCCCTCTGTACTCCTCTGTTCACAGTTCCTGGTGTGCAAACGCAAGCTGGAGAGCAAGAAGGAGGCCTTGCTGATCCTGTCCAAAGAGCTGGACTCCTGTCAGCAGGAGCGGGACCAGTACAAGCTGATGGCCAATCAGCTACGGGAGCGACACCAAGGCCTCAAGAAGAAGTACCGGGAGCTCATAGTGGGTGTAGAGACTGGGGACAGTCCAGTAGAGGGAGCTCATTGTGGGTGTGGACACTGGGGACAGTCCAGTAGAGGGAGCTCATGGTGGCCCAGTCCTGTTCCATACCATTCCATCCATAATGTATGCTAATTGCACCTTTAATTTACGTTACAGGATGGTGACCCTTCCCTGCCCCCGGAAAAGCGAAATCAGGTATGAGACTCTCGGGGAGGGGGGGGGGGCGCCGAACAGGGAGGCCGCATTTACCATGTACTGCATGCCGGCAGAGCTGGTCCTTTCAGAAGGAGAGACCTCATGCCCTTTCCAGGTTTTCCTCTGGCTGTCATAGCGCCAGTGCCAGGGCAGAAGAGATAAGCCCCTTAAACAGATAAGCCCCGTGGCAGAGCTGATCAAAAGCCTGTGAGCGCAGAGCAGTTAGCCGGCCGGGTCTGATGACGAGCCAGATCCATCATGCATCTGAAAAGCGGCCACAGCTGGGAAGAAAAGGTGGTGAGGGATGTTTGTACTTGTCTGTGTACGCCGGGGGTGGGGGGGGGGAGCTGCCAAGCCAAGTCTCTGCTGGATTCTGCAGTTTCATCCTGCAGTGTTTAAGTTTCTGCCCTAAAGGGTCCGAATGACTTGCTTCCTGTGGTATAAACGATGGTGCCGCCTGTCAGAATGCTGCAGACTCGTCACTGCTTCACCCGCAGTGAGTTTGTGAAGAAACGTGCAGAAAATATCAACTCGGGCTCACAGTGTCATTTCTGGTGTTCCGACATTGAATGGGGTTGACAGGAAGTCGAGTGATTGAATGGGGTTGACGGGAAGTCGAGTGATTGAATGGGGTTGACAGGAAGTCATAGACTGCTATAGGATGGGAATGAGGGATCAAGATGAGGGACAGTACGGATGTTCATAGAAGAGGTGTGTTTCGTCCCAGAACGAGCGCGCAGGCATAGCGCCCTCTGCAGGTCTGTTATGGGGGCTCTGTTCCAGTCAGACCACAAGAAGCTTGACCTGCCCCGGGAAGCTACCTCAGTCGCCCACGGCGGGTCCCTCTTCTCGTCCTCACCTTGGCTCCGCCCCTTTTCAGGTGAACCTGGCGCAGCTCCTGCGGGACTCCAGGGAGAAGAGCAAGCGTCTGGCGGAGGAGGTGAAGGAGCTGAGTCAGCGGCTCGCGGAGGCGCAGGGTGACAACAAGGTGGGGGCGCCAGCTGCTGACTCACTGGGTTCGCGGTGGGGGCCGTGCTTATGAATGACACCCCCCCCCCACCAGGACTGACGGGAACCAACTAATCTGCTGGCTCCCAACGACGAGATCAAAGCTCGTCGAGACGTAGCGTGGTAATTAACGGCGAGGACATCCCGAGTCTCTCCGCAGCGCCCCCTGGGGCTGACCCAGCGGCAGCGCGGGGCAGGCAGACTCCGGC
>JAABNY020000050.1:2160426-2186371 GCA_015164015.2 Brevimyrus niger
TGGGCTGCTAAGGGGGCACAATGAAGATGTTTCCTGGGGTCTTAAGCAGGGCATCTGAATGCACTTCGTAGGATTTAGGATGATAATTAAATTCCTTTGTGTGGCTGTTCAGAGGCATCAGTTTCGGGGGTCCGGCGGCTCGATATCGAGAGGCCCGGATTGACGGGGGGGGGGGGGGCGAGACGCCGGCCGGCGCTGCAGACCCACGTGCGTCGCGCATCTGTGAAGGTCGCTCCGGCTGTCCCCGATCCGCCTCCCCGCTCCCCGGCACGACGGGGTCTAGCACGATTCAATTGAACGTCAGGAGGTAACAAATTATCCAGGAGCGCAGAGGAAGGGCTGCACGATTAAATCCCCTCCTCCTTAAGTGGGAGCTTAAGTATTTCTCATACACGTCGTGTTTAAGTTGCTTTAAAGTCGGGCACAGCGTGCGCTTAGCCGTCTTCGGGGGCCGCGAGTCCCGAGCATCTTGAATTAAGCATCTTGGACGGTTCCGGATGCCGTGTGGCCCCCGTATGGCCCGCTGTTCCTCGGAAGCGGGCGGGTCAGGACGCGCTCGCCTAATCCCTAAGCTGAGGCCCGTAAATAGCGCCGCGGAGACGGCCGACCCTGCGTGGTTTGGCGTGGGGATGAGGCACCGTCGGTGCGGGGCAGGGAATGAGGGTGAAGCGCTGCCGTACCTTACGTAACGGCGTTCCCTGGCACACGACATTCCGGGGGCACACATACACCCCCCCCCCCCCACTCGTTTACTTAACCGCTGGCAGAGAGGCCCAACAGGCCCGGTGACTCATTCTATCTATCAGTTGCGATTCATCATTTGCAGTCGTTTCTCACAGACGGACCCTCCCTTGTGAGGTTGGGGAGGGGAGGGGAGGGGAGGGGAGGGGGCACAGCGCGCCATTCCCCAGGCTTGCCTGGCCCTTTAAATATCCAAATGCTCCTCAAATTTGGCTTGAATTTTGTTTGCGCGTCTTTGCTGGGTGCCCGGGAAAATGGGCCGCCGCCACCTCGCTTCCCATTGGCTGCCCGCGAGGGGGTCCTGCGGCGTGCTCCTTCGCGCCGGCGATTAAGCGGCTCCCCGCGCCGCTGCTAATTTGGACCGGCGCTTGGCGCGGCGCGGTTCGGTTCGGATCGTTAAGGTTAATGGGGAAGTTAGTCCCGGTGTCTGTCGCATCCAGAAGGTTGTGTGTGTGTGTGTGTGTGTGTGTGCGTGTCTGCCTGCGTCTGCCTGCCTTTAAGCTGCTGTGTGTGTCCCCCCCGCCTCCACAGACACCTAATGACAGAAATACGCCCGCGTCTTCATCTCTCTCTTGCTGGCAGCGCTTGAATGCAGCGTGAGCGGAGTATGTCTGGGAGAGGAAGCCGGCTTTCGGCAGCCATTAGCGGCGGCGGGGAGTGGTCGCATGGTGCAGACGGCCCAGAAATGCGACCGGGAGTGATGCATTCTAGTAGAGGGATTAGCGGATGGCCAGCTGACTGCTATCCTGCTCGGGCCGATTTACTGCAACCACCCCACCATTACCCTAAGGGATTAGGAAGGCTCTCAATCAGGAGTATATACAGGGGCGGGGCCTCAGCTGCACTGACCTCGACTGAAAGCTGATTGGGTCCTCTCCCTTGTCACTCGCCGAGTTTAAAAACATATCATTGGCTAATTATAATAATGGCATGCAGTATCTTTGTCATCATACATGTACAACTAATGGTATGTACAACGACAAAGATATTCCACTTTATTCTTACCGTTATCCAAAGATACGGTAGCTTGCGTTCCCACTTGGAGGAGCTGGACGAGGTGGTTTGGAGACGGAGGGCCGGACGTCTCCGGTCCCGCAATCTGGCTGACGCCGGTCGGCGCTCATTCCGCAGGTGGTGGTGTCCACAAACATCGCAGAGACGTCGCTGACCATCGACGGAGTGGTGTTCGTGATCGATCCCGGATTTGCCAAGCAGAAGGTGAGGCCCTCCTTTCCACTCCTCTCCTCCCTTATAATCTCCTCCAGTGATCCGCTCCCGTTGAAGCCACTCGGCTCTGGTGCTGCTCCGTTTGTTCTGCGTTCGTCTGCACTCGGGTTGTGCCGTCCCTAGCCGTGCATGACTCCGATTTCCCCCCCCCACCCAGGTGTACAATCCGCGCATCCGGGTCGAGTCCCTGTTGGTGACGGCCATCAGCAAGGCGTCGGCGCAGCAGCGGGCTGGTCGGGCCGGCAGGACCAGGCCCGGCAAGTGTTTCCGCCTGTATACAGAAAAGGCCTACAAGACCGAGATGCAGGTGAATGCGCCTCCTTGTGGCCGTTCTGCCCGCGGCACTGTTCTTAGGTGGGGCCCCTAAACTGGGCAGATGGATGCACTGGCAGATTCTGGGCGGTTCAACCCCTCTGCATGAAAACGACGGTTCGGGGAACCAGAGGTTACGTTCTGTCACGGGGCCTAGAATTTCTAGCTACGTCCCCGCCAAGCTATGTCAGGTTCTTGATCCAGCACAGCGCTTAACGTTTCCACGGCGATGCGCCACGGCCCTGCCTACAGGATAACACGTATCCCGAGATCCTGAGGTCCAACCTGGGCTCAGTGGTGCTGCAGCTGAAGAAGCTGGGAATCGATGACCTGGTGCACTTCGACTTCATGGATCCGCCAGGTAGGGTACACGCCCGTTTGTCTGTGGATACGTGGTCCTCGGATTATGGCATCATATAGGGACAACAGCCGCTCAGTTCAGATTGGAGATGCGCCGCATGACCGGCCGATATCCAAATTTGACAGAATCTGATTTTCTCTCTAGGAACTATAAGAACTATAATTGACGACATGTACAAACAAAAATCTGTTTTTTTTCCACCATGCAAAATATTATTTTCATAATGAAAAAAGAAATTGTTCAGTTTCCCCCAAACTACGCTAAGTTTCAGGATCTTCTCTCACTTAAGTCTCACAATGAAGTGCTCTGTGACTGGAAGGTACAATAGGATGTACAAATAACAGTTAACTGAAAATGAGTTGCTGTACACCCAGCTTTATCGGACACGTTTTGCTTTACCTGCGGTTTTCTTTGGCGCTTATAAGTATTTTCAAATTCTAAGTTTTGTGTCCTCTTCAGTCACAGTTAGCGTGTGGCTGTGCGTGTGACACTGTGCGTGTGATGCGTGGTACACGTGTGTAACAGACCGGTTCGCTGTGGGAAATACATGAGACTGATCAAGCGTGCCGAAAACGGGCCGATTCTGGTCTGTGGACGATCGGTCAGTGGATCCCTAGTTGAGATATGCAAACAAATGCTGCCAGTTCCCAAGTCACTAAGCCTGTTAACTTGTAAGTAGTTACCCAGAGTTCACTGCTCTGTTCTTGGGGGGGGGCGATTGGGCTTAGTACGTCCATGTTTTTCGGCATTGAAACTTTGTTTTGCTGTCGGTGTTCTCAACTTTGGAGACGGGGGCTGAATTATATGCCAGTACAAACTTCTGTTCTGTGGCCAATATTTATAGTTCTGTCCCGACTTAAGTATAAATTTTAATGCCTTAACGAGACTTTTGCTTAATGTCGCGTTAGATCTTGAGCGATGGATGATTAGGGTACCCAACGCAAAGGAATTTATAAGGCGGACTGAGAACGGGACTGTGCCCCCAAACGACCATCATCAAGTCATAAAGCCCAAGCAGATCTAACAGAGAAATGGGGGTGTCGCATAGACATCCCGATGGCTTTTAGCGCTGTCCTCGTCTGAATCCCACGCCGCTCCTGCTCCTGCTTGCTCCTCGTTATCAGTAAGTAGATTAAAGGCGAATGAGGCTGCATCGGCATCTTTGTCAAAAAAGGCCGGTCCTGCTGACGCCATTAAGCGACACGTTCGGGGGTGAAGACCAGATCTGCCCCCGGCACGTGCAGCACTCATCTTGTCTTTAGATGGTCGTTTGTGCCCCCGTGACTGCGGTAGGCTGCCCCCTCCTGGTTGGTTTATGTCGCTGCGTGTAGCACTCCTGTGCCCCGGTCACGTGGAGGGTAGTATTAACCGCTCCCGATGCAGCCGGTTTATTAAACGCTGGTCTTCTTTTGGCTTCCCTGACCACCAGGTGATTTGTTATCCTTCCCGGTATTTCAATTAAGTGCAGAATTTGGTTTTTTGATTATACTGCAGTTTGTCAGCATCGATCGCTCCGCCCCCCCTCCCCCCCCCCCAGCAGACACCGCCGCTGATCTATGTAATGATCCGGTTCACAGTCCCGTTTCGCTCGGCGCCCGAGTCTCCATCCTGAAGCGGCACTGAAAGGCTGCGACGCCATTCCCTTTATAATTTAAACAAACATGTAAGCAGAAAGTATTCCTGTGCTGCTCCTGATTTCCCAGACGTGCTGTGGCAGTAAAACCTATTAATAACTGCTCACCAAAGTGATTTTATTATTTTTTTATTTTTTAAAAAAAAGATGCATGTTGCAAGTTTTCCTGCCTTCTCCATTATTGAGTTCTGTCGGCCTTGGGTGAGTGGGCGTGGTTTTAGTGAGCTTCTACGGCCCTGCGGCGAGTTTGGTGCGTTTAACACCTGTGTTTCAGAGCACGCCCACTCCGTCTGTGTCCTAAGTGTCCACGTTTATTGCCGACATGCTTGAAAAAAGGAGTAGCTTGGTGTACCTTCCTAAAAAAAAAAAAAAAACAGCTGGGCAGTATATGACTGAATGATTAATGAGAGAAATTACGGTATCTGTGGCGTTTTCTTGTCGGCGCTCTGCGAAGGCCGCATCCTGTTTACTTGCCGGCGTCTGTTCATTCTCCTGAATGTAACCCTGAGTGCTCATGGGTAATTGCAGTCACGAATCGGTGTGCCGTGTTAAATATGATAATTTCGGCCGTAGTCCTGTAATTTCGGCGTGACGCGTACGCCGGGGTTGCCAGGCGATCGGCCCACTCGCCGAGGGAGAACTTGGAAGGAGGTGTCTCGCCTATTACGAGGCGGTGCGGTCCGCCTCGGAGGCACTCTCCCGCCGTGTTGGGGTCCGTCTCGCTCCCGAACGAGAGGAGCCAGGAGTGGTGACTTCCCTCTGAATAGGTGACTGCTCATTTCAACCTCAGCTCCTCCGTGCCAAAAGCCAGTAATTGCATTTTGAGAAAGTCTTTTAGCCAGACAATATAAGGCCTTTGAATCCGGTAAGTGAATAAACTCTCTCGTAATCATGCTGCCGGTGGTATAGTCCTTTTTCGGAGTGAATAATAGACCTCGGTGCTTGGTGAAGAATGATGGTTTTGTGCTCCGCGGAGCTGGCTGGAACAATGCGCCGCGGTTCGACTTACCCCCTGCCCCCTCTCCGCATTCCGGCAGCCCCCGAGACACTCATGCGGGCTCTAGAGTTGCTGAACTACCTGGCAGCCCTGAACGACGACGGCGACCTGACAGAGCTGGGCTCCATGATGGCCGAGTTCCCCCTGGACCCACAACTGGCCAAGATGGTGATCGCCAGCTGCGAGTTCAACTGCTCCAACGAGATCTTGTCCATCACCGCCATGCTGTCAGGTAACACCAATGGGGGAGGGTGGAACGGGGGCGGCTGACGCTGGCACCGTCTTCCACGCGAGCCTTGTCCTCTTGCCGGAACATTCCACTGATAACACCTGTGTGCATATAATCATTTGTTTGAATCCCCGCTGCTCGTAGTTATTGGCTTTTAGCCCGTTAATATGGAGATGTTAGCACCATGCTCCAAATGTGTTAGCTAGTGTAGAAGGCTGCCATAAGGACTCTCGTAACTGCATGTGCCAAAAGCTGCTCCCTGTTAGCCAGTCGACACTAACGGAAACGTAGGACTCCTCATTCGGGGTCTGGTGATGGCTGAGGAGACCCAAGCACGATCAGGACGTGAGAGTCCGGCTGCTTCTGTGAGCTAGTCACCGGGATGTCCTGATGTTGGAGGTGCCGTGGAGAGTCTCGCGCCTGTTGAATTAATGTGGTCTGGGCCGCATCCTTCCTTCACTTGGTGTCGAATGTCCGCGACCTTTGGAAACTGCGCCGGAACGAAGAGCGTACTGGTGATTCTGAAAGTTGGGTAGATAGTTTGTCAGTACATGTGGAAAGGTATTTAACTACAGCAAAATACTGTGTTGGCCTCCACTTGTAAACCCTTTTTAATCGCTTCTAGACTATGGTCACTTTCGGACCCCAGGAGGTGGTGCTGAAATGGGACCAATTTTCTTGTCACATTTAACTGTAAAATTTATGCGTCTTTCCGTACCGGACCTTTAGGGATACGGTTGACCTTGGCAGTACTGCTGTAAAGTAGTTCATGCTTGGCCCACACTGTACCCAAGTCTGTTGCTTCAACAAAGTCCGTGAGTGTGTAAGTGCTGGCGCCTCGCAGAAGGAAATAGCCGTTGACCTCCCAGCAAGCCGGCAGGCAGGTCACCGTGGGTGGGGTAGGCGGATGAGAAGCCCTCCCCTTCAGCCTGCCTCGCGCTCCGTGCACTATTGTAGCTTCTAGGCCTTGTTCCCTGTATCTGTGAATGTTTGACTCATCCCTATGGGCGTCCGTGTTGGGCCCATACCAACCTTGTTTAGTCCCGCAGTGTTTCGTTCGTCCCACGGAGGCTAAGAAGGCGGCCGACGAGTCCAAGATGCGTTTCGCCCACATAGACGGCGACCACCTGACGTTGCTCAACGTCTACCACGCCTTCAAACAGAGTAAGCGTGCTCCCCGCGTCCGTGACCATCTCCGGGAAGTGAGACGCTGGTGTTTGTCTCTCGGCAGTGCTTTTCGGGGAGTCGCATGGCCTGAAACCGCCTCTCCCCCTCCCCAGATCACGAGTCGATGCAGTGGTGCTACGACAACTTCGTCAACTACCGCTCGCTGATGTCGGCTGACAACGTGCGCCAGCAGCTCTCCCGCATCATGGACCGCTTCAACCTGCCGCGGCGGAGCACCGAGTTCACCAGCCGCGACTACTACCTCAATATCCGGCGGGCTCTAGTCACCGGCTTCTTCATGCAGGTCTGTTAGCCTGGGACCGTCATGGCAAAGTCTTCTCTGCCGTAAAGAGGACTCCGTTGACGCATTTTTGTGCCGGTCTTGTTTTAACGTGGTAGAGGTGTGTGTTAAATGACACATTTCCCTAACTAGTGAAACGATTGTTCTTCATCTCTAGGTTTTTAGTCTATAGACCAGTATTTGATTCGATTTGGTCGTTAAGTGTAGGTATGGGAGACGCCCATCAAAACTCCTGGAGGTACCCATGAAATCTTTGGATGCAGCTGCACAAGACAGATATCTGTCTATATCATGAAGACAATCCGTCTTGATCCTGTTTCTTCAAATCTATTGCTTTTTTCTTTCTCTTGTCCCTGCTAAATTGAATTGTTTTTTTCGTTCGGTACCTGGTGTCCATAAACAGTTACTTGGTGTTCCCCATTGTGTCTTGCCATGCTGAAAGTCTTGGGTCTGAGGCCGTTTTGTCTCGTCTGGGGCTTCGTCTCCAAAATGCGTCTGCCCATAGTTCGTGGTGACCTAAATCTCCACGCGTAAATCAATTGTGGTGTCGTCTGGGACCGTTAACGTCTTCAGAGCCTTGTTTTTCCGCATCATTCTGCTTTTCTGTAGCAGAACAGAATTGGGTTGAGGGAAGGAAAGCAGAGGAGGTTGACCCCGTATGATCGATCTTGCCGTCTGCGCAGGTGGCACACCTGGAGCGTACTGGGCACTACCTGACTGTCAAGGACAACCAGGTTGTCCAGCTTCACCCTTCGACAGTCCTGGACCACAAGCCTGAGTGGGTACTCTACAATGAATTCGTGCTGACCACCAAGAACTACATCCGCACGTGCACGGACATCAAGCCGGAGTGGTAGGGTCTCCTCCGCTAGCGCTTGGCTTGGCTTCGCGAGTCGCATGCTGTCGGCTAACCGAGACGTGGTGTCCCGTTGCAGGCTTGTGAAAATTGCGGCCCAGTACTACGACATGGTCAACTTCCCTCAGTGTGAGGCCCGGAGGCAGCTGGAGCGCATCATTGCCAAACTGCAGACCAAGGAGTACACGCAGTACTGATGGACGGCTTTGTGGGGTGGGGGGGGTGGGGAGGCAGGCTTGGGTGTTGGCGGCTCGGCTCAAACTCACCCAGAACTCTTGGACTTGGCCGTCGTCCATAGCAGCCCTTTTCTTTGGAAGATCCTTTGCCCTTCAGATTTTGATTATTTTTATATAACTTTTGGCTTTCCTTTTGTCCGCTTAATAACGGGGTGTAAGGTACCATTCTGGAAGAGAGCACTGCAGATGTTTTGGGGTCTCCACTGGAGTTTGGTTGCATAACGTGTTATGTAGGGTCATTCATGTGGATGCTGACATTCCTCTTAGACATTGTGAACTCGATCTACTTATGTAGACAGCCCTCTTCAATAAAGGAGCTTTGATTTCAATAAAGTATTAATTCCAGACATGCAGTTTATTGATGGATGAGATCAATAATTGAGGAGTAACTTGCTTCATGGTGTAGTTGGCCCTCATGGTTTTCCTTTTCAGTTGTACGGTGCGGCGATTGTGCCGTGGACCTAGTAAAACTGAAGACCACAGGTCTGTGGATGGTCCTGCATTCTCTGTCCATTAATATGGCTGCCAGTCAGCCGTGTGTCTGAATCGTGGATTCCACATTGTCGCTGGCTGTGATCGCTACATTTTGGACCGGTGGTGTGGCCTGGGGGAGGTGTTCCTGTACTGGCCAGCGGGAGGAACATGTGAGAAAGGGGTCAAGAAGAGATCCTGTTTAGAAAATCACACGTCCGCCCGAGTGCCAGACTGGTCCTTGTTACACTAGTGTTTAGGGGGAAAATAAGTACCATGTAAGGTGGGAATGAGTATGTGGGGACGCAGCCTATTTCGATATGAGCTGCACCTAAATTTAGAAGTGATGTCTTGTTTCTTACAGGAGATGCTACACATGGGGACCATGTGGCATGAGTGTCATGTCCGTATAAGCATGAGCTCGACAGTGCAGGCCCGAAGTTGGGTTTCTCTGTTACTTTGGTCAATGCTAAAATAACGATTAACAATGTTGTTCACTGACTTTGGAAATGTGCATTTATTGAACCTTTAAAAAAAAACAAAAAAAACAAAAAACAAATTGTCTAACAGTACATTTCCTTGAACTCTAAATATAATTCGGCTGAAGAACTATAAATGGGCTGGAAAGGGGTGCCCCGGTTTTTATAACACGCGACAAAACCAGAGAATTGCGGGCGGAAATAAATGTGGCGCAATAATTCATCATGATTTCGTTTGGAAGCCAAAAATGTAATTGAAATTAAAATACGATTAATCGCCCACCCCTGATTGGAAGACTGATTTGCGTAGAGCTGCTTCTATGTTCCCATTGAACGATGCCCACGGGCTGGGCCGTCGTGCCGCTTCCGTACCCCAGGCGGAAACGTGAGTTTGCTCTTCTGCTGAATGAAGCCGTGTCTGATGTAACGGCCTGTCAAAGTCGTCCGAGTTGCTGGGTATTGGGGCCCAGGGGGATCAGCCGTTTGATTTTGATGTATGGCTAACTTGTTGATCCGTTTCGTCGTTGCCTTGTTACCTTCGGGTTCAACTGCTTAGCTGATGCTTACAAGTGGACTGTTTTTTCTTTTTTCTCTCTGCGTTATTGTGGCCGTGCATTTTTTTTTTTCAAGGCTGCACTAGTCAAACGCCTCATTCCTGGGTACAGATTCCGGGCCTCTCCTATCCCTTGCTCGTCCCACCCGGGTTCCAAATCCGGGTCCTTTCCCTGAGAACGGAAAGCGCATCATGCCACCCAGGCTGCAAAACCCCCAAAATGGACCCTTCACATTTAGTTGGCTCTTCTTCCCTTAGCAATTATGTAATGCCATTTGCATAGTTTGGTATCATTTCGGAACGGCCATGGATGGTATCTTTGAATGAGGCCCCTCTTGGGGGGGGGTGGGTGTTGGGTCGAGTCACTGTCCCTTCCATTCCGGAGGGGGAGCGGAGATGCATAATGTCATGTCCACTTGTTTGGTTTAAAAAAACGTGTCTCTTTCTCTAAAGTGTATAAATCAAGCTTTTTTGAAAAATTTAATTGGCTTACGTTTTCGTTATTTGCCAGCAATTTCGTCATTGCATTTCTTTAATGCTCTGAAAATCCCCCCATATGGCAAATAATGCTTTATTCTGTTTCTCTTCCGTATTCCTGGAAGCGTTCATGGGGCTATTCTGAATCCCTCCCCCCAAACACACACACACACACACACATCCTTATTATGGTCTTACAGGTGTTGAGAGCTTTGCTTAAAAACAGCCGACTCGTGATTAAATGGATTGGAAGCGTCACGTGACACGTTAACGGAACGTGCCGGCCTAGCCGCTGCCGGGCCTCTCCGTTACCACGGTAATCCATTAGACACAGAAGACGGACGCGCTCTGTTCTTATGCAGCTTTTACATTAAGGCGCCGTATGCCTGAGAGGTGCCAAATATCACAGATTGCTACGTGTGAGGGGAGAACTTCAAAAGGGACCTTAAGTAAGCGCCAGCTCCCCGTCTGCAGTTTCTGAAGTATATCGCTGGAAGATGAGGGCATGTTTGTCTATCTTTGGCTTTGGTCTTTGTGAGCTGATAGATGGAATATGGCTGTCAGATTTAGAAATTGAATATTATGTGCGTTGCGTAAGATTCAGGCTGAGAAGATTAACTTTTTTTCCGCCCTAATATCTTCAGCCCACGGAGAAGCATTGTGTACCCTTGGTTAGATTGCCTTTTCCGATTAAACCTAAATTTATGTGTGAAATGTAAGAATTATTTCGGTAGTAAGGAATTAATCTTGATTAGAGTTCCTGATCAAATCAGTCTATTGCAGAGTCACAAAGGAAAGGGTTTTGCATTTTAATTTCAATACAAAATGTACAATGAACCAATGGAGTCTTGATAAAAATAAATCTAAAAGAAGTTCCATGTTTTTTAAATGAAGGTTGATTTAATTTCCTGTGAAATGTTAGTCACCTGACCATCTGTTGGCGATGCAGTAAACATTTTATATGAGTTGCAATTAAATCCGTTAATTATCCATTGACTTACTAATTCAAAGGACAATAGTTTTGTGGCCACTCTAAAGCTCGGGGTGGTTTCTACAGTTTACATATTGAGTCCAAATATTTTCTGGTTTCACACAGGGGGGGCAGGAGAATCTCACGTATAGGGTGCCAGAACACCTTGGGCTGAACCTGATATGATGCTTAGATTATTTCTTGTTTTCAACTGCAGAGGTATAAAAAAAAAAAAACATAAAGCATGAGTCAGTGTAGATTAGGATTATATGTTATCAAAATCTGTGTATCACTCTCGGAAGTTACCCAATACTATTTTAGGTACTTGTCTTCTTATTTAATATAGTTTGAATTGTTCTTTAGAGTTTTACTTTAAAGAACCAAACTTAATTCTGTAGCCATTTTACCTTTTCAATTGCATTCGTTCTCTTGGGTCAACTGGAGTCAATTCAATTGACTAAAGTACAAACAAACACAGTCATTCTGGGACTCAACCTGCAATCTTTCAATAACGTTTCATATATCAGGAAATGCTTGTTTAACACAGGGAAAGTGTAGTTCGGGGACATTTATTTCCCTGTATCTTCTCAAAACTCACACCTCAAGAATACGTCACACCTTAAAAATATTATTTTGCGGTCATGAAACTGGTATTGTGGAGTGACGGATAAGCACTTCCTGGCCAGCAGGCACGGGGGACTGGAGCGCCCCCGATGAAGCTCTTATTTGCTATTTTTCTGTCACACAGGAACAAAAATCCCTCTTGGCGGCTGCTGTCTTCCTCGCAGGTACGACATGTGAAGCTACATTCTTCTTATCGCTGCCTCCCTGCATTGCTCCTTACAAAACAGCTTTAAACGGGTCCAAGTTGAGCATGACTGGACTGAAGAATCCACATCAACACAGCGAAAAAAAAACCTTAGGTATTACATAGTGTTTACTTTCACGTTTAGCGGTAAAAATCCACATTTGCTTGCATGGAAGACACAAACTATCGTTTTACAAAGATAAGCAGTAGAACTGACAATAGTATCTAAATATACGTAGGTGTCATCAACAAGAAAGGCAGCATGCCAGAACTTAAGGCGCACGGTCACTCCCCTTCCTTCCATTGCGTCATCCTCTGAAGTGGATGTGTCATTTTGTGTTAGACCGGGTCCTTGTTCTCTATGAAGCCGTTCAAGCAAAATTGAAAGGGGTTTAAAGTAACGCATTATGCACACCAGGAAAAATCTGAATAAAAGAAACAAAAACAGCTAGGACAAAAAACATGCCCCCCCGCTCAAAATCGGGTCAGGCTTCTTCATTATTCCGATGCCAGAGACTAAAAATGCACCCCATTAGGAAGGGCCAGATAAACACCTCCAAAAGGACATAAACGACCATTCAGAATGGAGCCTGGTCGAACCGTGTGAATGGAGCTATAAGGTTACGGGGAGCAGCAGACCATGCTGGGGAGGAAAGCTGCACCCCGCTCGGCACAAGCAGGTGTTGGCGTGGCATCCATCTTGAAAAGCACGCGGAGCCTCCAAAGCCCCCCCTCCAAGTCGCGATGCATCAGCCTTAATCTCCTCACCTGGAATTTCAGTCACTTTAAACAGGCGCCCTTCTTAATTATCACTAATTAAGCAGGGAAGCTCCCCAGAAGCATCATTCGGGCTGTTTTGTAAGTCGAGATGGGACCTCTTCGGGACCAGGTGGAGGCACCGCGGTCTTAAATGATTACCCGTATCTACAGTTACACTTCCATTAAATTAGGACACCGCGAGTCAGTCAATCCGCTTCTAATTTTGCCTTTGGGCGATAACCTGCCGCTACTTGGGCTCCAATAGCGCCAGTTGAAGTGCTATCAAGCCAAGCGTCTCCAGACAGACGTGTTAAATCCACGTCTCATCCCGCTCCTTTCGCCTGCTTTAATTTGACCAATTATCCTTTTACCTGCCTGTGCTATTTATGCTATTTCCTCTAAATTGCAGCACTTTTATAGCGCTGCAGGGCATTAAATTGTAAAACGGCATGGTGATGTAGGAGTGTCTATGAATGCAGCTAGGGGAAGGTTCAACATTTAAGTTAGGTGATGCGTGAATTCAGGTACTCCACTCCGTGACTTCGTCTCAGATTAAACACTCTGCGTGCTGGTGTGTAAAGGATCGGGGCGGGGTTGTCAAAACAGCCACCAAGTTTCATCACTTGTTTTGGATTGACGTATTTCACAGCATACCCGCAGCGGAGGGAAAGCAACCTCCCATTAAAAGGGTGCAAAAACACACGCCCGTCGCTGTCTTCTCCGGTGCGCCGCCACGCCGAGCAGATTCAGAAGCCCGTAGCAACGATCGCTCCAGCCGCCCCTGCCACCTGTTGCTGCCACCATTGAATTATCGCCTTGACTGACGGAGTGTGCATCCATAACCCGGGTTGCACGGCGGGGGAGCGCGTCCCGAAAGCAAAGCGAAACGCAAGCCGCCCCGCCGAAGGCATCGCCCGGTCCGGGGAAGGAGGCGCACACGTGACAGGCGGCCGGTCCCAGTTAAACGCGCTGCGCATCAGACCTCACATTCCGAGCCCGCGACACCGGTAAAAACGTCCGATCACTCCCAGAACCGTACGCAATGGAGGGCTATGCGCTGTCCGAAGAGACCCTCATTCCCTCCTGTCTTCAAAACTTCACCGGGGAAAATGCGCACGACCAGGTAGGACGAACACTTTTTAAATTAAACTAAATGCGTATTACTTTTGTTATGGCGATCGACGTGGTGCCTTATTTGGATAAACACGATATCTTTACCAAGGGGAAAAGTCAGCGGAGCCCGGTGATTTGTATACGGGGGTGGGTTAGGCAAAAGCCCCGCATTACAGCTGTATGTTCGCCTGCTCAAACAGACGGTTCAGTCAAACCGTGACAGATTTTTCGACCGCTGTCAAAATAAATGTCACGCACAAAGCGGCGACATGCGGGATCGTCGATTATTCCCGTGTCATTAATAATGCCGAAGCGGTGTCCCCAAACGGGGGATCACCCCAGCCACTGGTTGATCCGTGAGAGATACGAACACTGCCTATGACAAAAATTATTTGGGTGAACTTATTTCTAATTTCTGAGAATTTACAGACACTTCTACCATACACGATCAATCAATAAAGTAATTAATTCATTCATTCTTTTGGAAATTAATCCAGCGTAATGTATTTTCAACCAAAGACGCACATTTATAAAGAAAGGCAAATTACGGCTTTAATAAAGTTTTGTTTTCCACGTTTGTCGAAAGCTCTGATACTAGGTAAGTACTTGGCAAGCTCTCCAAGCCCTGAAGGCTGCGAATGAAGCACTACACGGACGAACTTTCAGGGGTATCACGAATGTGGAATGATGCAGATTCCGCGTCGAGACCCCGACGCACCACTGCGGGAGATGCGCTCTGCATCAGGACAGTGATGCGAAAGTTCTTGCTAAAATTTTATTATCTACGGAATCATGCTAATTAACACCGCGCAAAGAAACGCACATCCTGCTTTCGTCTTTCAGCTTTTCATTGTTTATACAGTGTTTGGCTAGGATGTTATTTATAGTGCAGACTGTAATTTAATGATTAGATAGGTGCATATTTAAGCGCCTAAAAAATCTCTCTGCCTGAAACCGTATTTAATAATTTGTGCTCGATGTTGCGTAAGCTCATTCCAAAGAAGCACGTCCTGTTTTCGAACGATAACAATATTATGATTCTGCAAAACGTTGCTCTCTTAAAAATGCATTTCACCCAGGTTGAAGGGCCCATCTTTCATGTATACCTACCTGAAACTCTAAGACAATAATGTCAGTGTAGTTCAAAAAAATTAATTAAAAATTAAATTAACCTTGAATGATTGTTAACCTGCTGCACTGCATTCATGGAACAGTATGAAAAGCCAAAGGCCTTTTTTTTTTACAGCCATGGTTAATTGTAAGTTTGTTGCTCACCAAAGCAGTTTAATTGTAAATAGAAAATTAATTCATTCTGCTGGGTACGATCTGTAGTAACACGATAGCGCAGCTCTCGCGTGTCACAAGCTGACGGGTCACTTTTTCAACGTGTCTTTTGACATGGCTAAAGTCAGTATGGTGCTGAGGATGTCCACGAACAAGGAGAATCTTTCGCCGAGAGATCCCGAGGTATGGGCTCGCAACTCCTAGTAAGAGATTAAAACTTGCACAAGGGAATGTGCTCCGAAAGGAGTCTTGAAGTTAAACACGTTTGACACGAAAGCTGTGGCAGTAAACCGAAAACCTACCTGCCGGGAACGTGAGTAGGACCCTGCACCAATGATCTCAGGGAAATGACATAATTGCAACAAGCAGAACATCTCATGTCGCACAGTAACGCAGCTGTCGGCTTAATTAGGCCGAACGGTCAACACGGCGACTGAAAAAGCCTTAATTTGGTTTGAGAGTAAAACTCCTGAATGTGAGTTGAGGATGATACGAGATTGCCGCCCTTTTGCTGAGGAGAAGGGAGTAGCGGTTGCACGAGGGCTCTGAGAGCCGCGCTTCTCTGCTGAGAGTGGATGGACAAGTACAGTGTTTATCCCGGTAAGTATCTGAAGAGCTTCCTGCTTCCCAGGAGGCGGGTGGACGAGCAGTGGGTGAAACGATGAACGTGTGTTTGAAATGCCCCTTGGCACAGAGCCGGCCATGTCGGTAAGGGCGCTGTCCGCGGTGCTGATCCATTCTGAAATTTCACACCCGTCCGCAGCCTTGCACTTTTCCCTCAAAGTCAGACGGCCCCACGTTGCTGCTTGGGGTGAAGGGGGGCTGGGGGGGGGCTGTGGTCGCAGATTTTAATCTGCCATTACTGCTGTTTCATCCACTCCTTAGTTAATATTGTGGTGTTCAATCTGTTTGCGTTAGCAGGATTCAACGTCACACGTTTGCAATGTGTATGTTTTACAGCATTTAATATAATACCTTGAGTGACTTTTTTATTAAGAGGAAAATGTATAAAGTGATTTCAGCTTCATTTAAGTACCGGAATATAAAGGCTAATATTATGCGATGGCTTGAACGTAATCATATTGTCTCTTTCTAGCAAATTGCTGTTTTGTGGATGATAAATTATCTAATCAGACTTGGTAAGAGTGTGCTTTATTTTATGGTGTAGTGCGACAAAACAAATGAGCGTGCTCTCTGACTCGCGTGTAGGTACACAGCTTCAGTAAATAAGGGGGGTAAAATACCATAGCTCAGCAGCGGTCCTCCCTCCCGTGTGTTATAAATGACATTAGCAAATTTGTGGTTGCTTTGTGGACAGGAAATGACACGTAGCTGCTTGGAGGGGCTTAAATTATGGTTAGCGTCTCTGCAGAGAACAGGTTGAGACAGATTCTTTTAATGCGTGGTGCGCATACTATTTTGAGCTCCTACACGATGATCAATGGAACCAAAACTATCTCCGGAGCAGAAAATGGTAATAATCCATGCTTAGCACCTCACTGAAAGCGTAATGTAGCATAACAGCGGATTCTGAAAGATGGATTGTTCTGGAAAAAGAGAAACTGCACCGCAATCAATTAACTTTTGAATAGAAAAACTACAATTGGGTATTGATGTTATTACCCAATGCATTAACTTTGATTTCTTCTGGGTTTGCGAAGTGGGTTTTTGGTTCCACGAAAGGTAAACAAATTACTTTTAGAAAAGAAACTTGGAATGTTGTAAACCTCAACTGGCCCGGAATGTTGGGCTTGCCGTACTTAAGGGGTTTCTAATTTTTTATTTATTATTATTATTTTTTTTAAATAACGATTTTACAACTTGAGCTTGTTTTTATGATAACGTATCATCTCCGAGCAAATGTACAGCGAGGCCCTTGGGCTCTGATCGCGGAGCAGGCGAGTCCCACTGGGCTTCCGTAGTCTTATGTATGATGTATCGCTGATAACACGCCGGCCTATTTCTGGAGGAGTGGAGATGCCTGTTTATCACTGAAAATTGAACCGGTGGTTCCTGTAAGGCCACTAAGGTAATTAATGTCGGGAAATGATGCAGGTGTTCAGAACAAAATACTGTAGTTAGATTTGATTGAGTCGCTCCGTGTAAAAGCTCTAAATAATTCAAGCGTTAATCATTTATCAAGGTTGAGAATATAGACGGTCCAGTGGAACTCTGCGTCTTCGGGAACGCGTGTGTAATTTGTGGCCCGACTCCTAGGCCAGGTGATTAAAATATTTGGCAGGAGCGCACATGAGGAGTTATTGCCGTTCTGTATTGGGAGTGAGGCGAGAGGGTTGGATGGGAGTGGGGGGGGTACTGGTTTAATGGCTCCACTGTTCATATTCTGTGCCAAAGCAGATCATGGCCCCCATTTCTGATGCTTTGCGCAGGTGTTTATAAACTTTTGCCCACGCAGTGCGACATCTGCCCTCGTGTGGGTCAGAGGTGGACTCCCCACCATTGGCGTTGGCAAGCACGGCATAGACAGCCCACTTCCAAATGATTGGTTTGCTGCGGTCTGTCTTCAGCCTGTGTGTATGACTGTATGCTCTTTCTCATTGCTATAGCATCTCCTTGGGTCCCCCAGAGCGCCTCCTAGCTTGTGTAATTAGAGTCATCTTTTCGGTGGCGTATCGGCAGAGATAACCGGCCGGATTTGGCGGGGAGTGGTCGTGGACGGACATGGGGCGGGGGCGGGGAGGAAGGAAGATGCTGTCTGGGTGTCCTCCTTTCTCCTCCATCAGCAGAAAGTCTGGGTGCAGGGAGCTAATTGAGCTGGGAGGTCCTTCTGGAGCTGGGGAGCCTCCTGAGAGAGGAGGTGAGCGGAGCAGAGCTGACTCCACTGTGCTGGCTGCTCCCTCAACGGCGCCTGCAGATGAGCAGTTTGTGTCTGTGTGTGTGACTGTCCGTGCGTTTCCGTCTGTGTGTGTGTGCCTGTCTGTGCGTGGCCGTCTGTGTGTGTGTGCCTGTCTGTGCGTGTCCGTGTGTGTGTGTGTGTGACTGTCTGTGTGTGTGACTGTCTGTGTGTGTGTGACTGTCTGTGCGTGTCCGTGTGTGACTGTCTGTGTGTGTGACTGTCTGTGCGTGTGTGACTGTCTGTGCGTGTGTGTGTGTGTGACTGTCTGTGTGTGTGTGCGTGTGTGACTGTCTGTGCGTGTCCGGGTGTGTGTGTGACTGTGTGTGTCCGTGTGCATGTATGTATATGTTTGTGTGACTGTCTGTGAGTGTATCTCTGTGCATGTTGTGCGTGTGTCTGTGTCAGTTTGTGTATCTCTGTGCGTATGTGTCTATGAGTGTCCTTGTGTGCATCTGTTTGTGTCTGTCTGTCTATCCGCATAATTGTGTGTGTGTGTCTTTGTGTGCACATCTGTTTGTGTGCATGTGTGTGGGTGTCCGTGTGTGTGTGTGTCCGTGTCCATAACTTGTACATAGATGTGTCCATCTGTTTGTATCTTTGTCTGTGAGTGTGTGTTCCTGTGTGTGTCTGTCTGCATCTGTCTTTGTGTGTGGATCTATATACGCATATCTGTATGTGTGTCAGTAAGTGTGTGTTTGTGTATGTCTGCGTCCACCTGTGCGCGTGTCCGTGCATGTGCAGGCGTGTGCCTGTGCTTGGGCGCCTGTGTGCGTGTGCTGTGCTTTCGAAGTGAGTGGCACAGGGCAGCCGAGAATAGCCGGCTGTTTTCCACACAGCTGCATCCCCGGATCCCCTCGTTTCTGGGCTAATGTATGTAAATCTGTGACAGTCACTTATTACGGCCGTTTGTGATGCATAATACGGCCGGCAGGCTTCATGATTAAGAAAAGGCCCGCGGTGGTTTATCGTCCTGCGGCGGGGTTTCGAGATCGCCGTTGGCGCTGAACTTTGTAGCTCTTCAGTTCGAGACACAATTAGGAAAGGTCAGCTTGTTGTTGCCTTTGTGGTTTGACAGTCAGGGGAGCGGAACCACGGGCGGGTTCTTAAGGGGGGAGCCGCGGAGCTGCCTGAGAGGAGACGTCCTCATCCCGGCAGCGCGAGGCTCAGCCCAGCCCGAGCCTGTCAGTGTTGGCGCACATCAAAAGCAGCCGTTTTCGAGGGCTTGGCTTACGCGCCCTAATTGGTTGTGTGTGGCGTGTGTAAATGCCAATCAATGCAAATGATTATAAGAATATTCAAAAGCTAAGTTGGTCATGAAAACTCAAAAAAAAGCAGTCCCCCCCACCCCCCATAGTTAGCTCATAGGAGGTTGACTTACACAAAAATGTTCTGAGGGCAGAAAGAAAATTGTTCAGAGAGATAATCAATAACATTGTAGAGGAAGTGAGGCCAAGCAACTAGAGTAGGAGGGACCAACCAATCAGATATCTTGGTCCCACTTCTTCTAGTTGCTTGGACCCACCTCCTCTACAATGTGATTTGTCTGAACCAATCATTTCTCGTTCTGCCCTCAGAATATCTTGTTCTGCCTGTAGTAAAACTCTCACAAGCTCATAGTCAGGGGTGTGTACAAAGGAGGGGCCACAGGGGTACTGGCCCTAGCTGAATGCTGATTGGCCCCTGGAGGGCCATTTCCCCTGTCATTCACTGACGCATAACACATTATTGGCTAATGATACGTTACCCCCTCTATGAATAACGCCTGCTTTACGTCCCTCATTTAAAAAAAACATCCTAGAATCACCCTTGCATAGCGCCATCTTCATAATGGCGGCTGAACTTTCACCTTATCCCCCCGTTGTTTGCGTGAAATTGTCCCTAGATGAGACACTGGCCACCATGCAGTGCGTTTCTTTAGAGGAAGATACCCTGTATGCTTCAGGGAAGCTGCTCTCTGTGTGAGGAGCAGTTGAGGTGGGAAATGGTTTAGTTGTGATGCTGGAACATGTCGTATCAGCCCCCCAGTTTCCTAAGACCCTGTGAATTGGATCCCACCCCCAGAGCAGGCGAATCACAGACAACGAGCACGTCTAATCACATCCGCTTTACAATAGGACATAATTTGCTCAAAGTTATTGCGATATTTTTGAGTCGGCGCCGAATAAAAAATCCACCATCCATAAAAAAAAAAAAGAAAAAAATGACTTGTAGTTAAAATTTCGTATCTGCGACATTATTTGCGACACTGTAATTATTCTGTTAGCTGTTCCGTCCCTGGGAAAGACAGCCCTCACTTTAAAATTCATTGGGTGTAACAAGTGTTTAATTTTATTTTGTCATTCCGCGGCCGTAATGGAAATGTGAGTTTCGATAATGCATTTTGATGTTCTCAATTAGTTGCAATAAATTTAATGGAGAAAATGAGTTAGGAATATGCCCATCCCTGGACTACTATTATTGGTGTTATTTAATAATAATAATCAGCATTTGTACAGTACCACTGTAGTTTAGTGAATGTGACCAACCACAGAACGCACTGTGTAGAGGATGGATGGATATTTAGCGGCCGCATGAGCTTTCTGGGTGATGTACCAGAGAAACATTAATCCAGTTCATTAGACTGGATGCTGATTAGATGGCCTAGTGTTTTCCCTCCAGTGGCCCAAGTGGGAATTTAGTCAAGGCACCGTGGTTAAACACTCCTACTCTTTTAATAAGTGATAACTTTTAATGACCACGGTGGCTGAGGACCTTGGTGCAGCATCTCAATTAAAGTCTGGGACCCTTAGAAGTTCAAATCCCCTTCATTACACTATGATACAGGTTCCTTATTTGGACCGGTTGAAAAGCGCCCCCTTCTGGCAACGCTGATATTAATCTTGACGTTACCCCCATAATCCACTTTATACCCATCCACGGGCACGTGGTCTTGCACATTCTTTGCCGTTTCTTAAGTCTGATGCATATAAATAAGTCTATGTTTCACGTCTCACGGCCAGCCAGCTGCCTGAAAGTTATGCCAACATGTTGATATCAGTTTTACATTATTAAACAAACCCTCAATAGAGACTGCGAGCGGAATGAAGAGACACGGTTCTTTTATTGATAGAAAAAAATGGTATTATCCCATAGATCAAAGTATCCGTCTTGTCTCACAAACGTTTCCCTACGTGATATTTTTTTTCAAATACTTTTACAATGAAGATGTTAGGAATATATAAATTGCTCTGGGTAAATCTGAACTTATGCCTTTGTTTATCTCGTCTAGTTTGCCTTACTGCTATTTTGACTGCTGTTATTTATTAATTGTCATATGTATTATAAATGTGCATTTTACCTGATTGCACACTCGGGCTCTGAATGGGGCTTTACTCATCGTTGTCGTAGAGGTGGGAGGTCTGTTTTAGGGTGATAGCTGGGTATGAGATGTCCTATTAATGCTGACACAGATGAACCGTCTTGCATCATCAGATCATACGTCAGAACAGCCCAACCCCCGTTTTCTCTTCGTCTTTACCATTGCAGATGACGTTTTATTAGCGCTCTCCTTTCATACACCGTGTCGGTTTGATATGCAATGGTTTGTTTTAAACAAAACGTTACTGGTACAAACCCTAACGACTTGTTCAGCTTACTTTGTCTATTTGGGCGGCTTAATTGTCTACTTAATTCAAAAGATATGCAAATTACTGTTACCGGACCGTTTCCGGAATCGCGCGTTTGGGACTTGACTTTTTATTTCATTTTATTTTTAAGGTTTTCTTCATGGTAGCTAATTTGTCGACCTGATTAAACCACCCCCCCCCCCCTCCGCTCCAGTATATGAATAATTTGACCCAGTCTAGCCTCAGATGTGTAGCGCTGAGCCTCAGCTTCTCGCGGAGGGCTTCGGTCTCCGCTCGGATTCGGATCCGGATTCGGATCGAGCGTTTCCGCGACGCGAGCCACTCCGTTTCCCGTTGCTTCCTCTTACCCGGCACCCCGTGCCAAGACGTCGCAAGTGTAATTTAAAAAAAGAAACCGTGGGCGTCTGGGTGCATACAAAACAGATGTGTTGTTGTGTCCCACGCAAAGTGAATTTAAAGTGGCTCCATTCGGCGGCGGAGTACGTCGAGCATTAGCTTTATTAAGGCACATTTTAAGCGATGTGGAGGAGGAATTTATTTCAGGTGCCTCTCGGCGTAATTTACAGCCCTGGCAGCAGGCTGCTCTAATAGGGACACATTCGCTTGTTCCTCGGAGGGATGTTTTTTTCTACAACAATGAAGGTGACACAGCGAACCGGATCACATTTGATTATGAAAGCTGCTTTAAAGAAGCCTTTTGTGGGAACGGGGGACTGCAGCCATGTGTCCTGCTGAACAATGATCAATCTCCCCCTTTTTTTCCCCCCTCCATGCAGAACCTCCCTGAGGAGTTTCTTTACCTTCAGCTGCTGTTAATGTCTGCATTGATGTATTGGACGCTCTGATCCCAAAGACCCCTGCTTGGGTAAACGCAGGGAGCCGTCTGTTGTCACATTTTGCGAATTTCTGTAATGAAAAAGAGGTCCGCGCCCACTCGTCTCTGTCGATAGGCTGACGGACGGCTGCTTGGGCGTGGTGGTAGGCGTGCTGACGGCATGTTGGGGAAACCTGGTGAGATTCGGAACTGGTGTCAGGAGTGTGGACGCTGATGGCGGGATGAGCGACCACAGACTGGCACCCCCACGTTCCCTTTGGTGCCTGGGTGTTTCTGTTGTTGTGGGGCGGGGGGGGATTCCAACATGCCCTTGTATGAGTGAGGTAATTGGGCGGAGGTGTGTGGCCCAGCTGGTTTGGGGTCTGTACCTGTGATAGTGCTGTTGCCGATTCAGATCCTGTGGTCGGCAGAGTGATGTCACCACTGTACCCTTGAGCAAGGCCTTAACCCCTAATTGCTCCGGGGACTGTCTGACCCCACTATCTCAGTTATATGTTGCTATGTATAAAAGCATCTGCTATATACAGATTAGACCTCTTGGTGTCTGTCTATTTGGTTGATAGCATCCAGTCGCCCTGGCTTCTCTAGAGTCATTGGCTGCGTCCGAATTCCGGGGCTGCATCCTTTTAAGGCTGCATTTGAGGACCGAATGCGTCACAGCGGCGCAACAAGGCCGTCCCATTTGGAAGGCTTCTTCAGATGCGGTCTGGAGATGCGTGCTCCTTTTGCCGACGCGGCCCGACATATCCCGGGATTCTTTGCGCACACCTTCGAAGGCTGCAGCCCCTGAATTCGGACACAGACACTCTGTTACTCTGGACTGGAGAATGGGCCCAGAATTCCCGTAGAGGAACCAGTCGCAGGCAGCATCATCTACAGCACTCTCCGGTTTCTTTCGCCAGCTCGTGACTGCATTGATCATGAGATTAAAGGCTGCTCCTCGAAAAGTCCGTATTTTCTACCTCTTACAGCTGGAATTTTTTTTTTTTTAATATGGCTGTTCGCGCATTGTTAGTAGTGACGCTATGGGGCTCGTTCCTCCCAGTGAGCCATGAAGACGACGAGCCGCCTCTTTGCCGTAGTTTTTAATCAGTGTTTGTGTTCTCTTTTGAAAGGGACGTGTCCGCTTATTGACTCTCCTTCAAGCTTCCTTTTTTATATTTAGCTTCCTCAGATAAAGGCACCGTAATTGTGCCCATCAGTGACGAGCAGGCCCGCTCTGAGAGCAAAGAAATTAAACCTCTTAAAAGTCACTTAAGGCTACCGGACGAATTGTTGCGGCTTTGCCGTAATATAAATATCTGAATAGCGGCGTAGATGAATAGCGGGGAGAGACAGCTCACAATCGGCAGCTCAGAAATGGGGCGCTCTAAAAAGCTGATTTGCGATACTAGGATTTATGAGACGGCGGATATTCCGTCACTTCAATTAAGGGAACAATATATATTGTCTGTCTTTAGTTGGTGCTTGTATAAAGAAGACTCTAAATTGTTTTTTCCATACCGACTAAAGACTTAATATCCTTGCAATACTTACTTTCTTAAGAAGAGATTACAGAAATTGCAGCTTGCCTGCAGATGCCTAGTTCGAATCAGCATGGAAAAGGCAGGCTGTGGAAGGTTCCGGTCATCCAAAGCTTATGGCTCAGCCCCCACCTTTAGAAATGACTGGATCTTAACCACATCTGGGGACTGAAAGATGTTACGCTAAGTTTGTTTGGATGAGCATGGATACACCCTGACCGACAGCATCTCACCTCGCTTCTGCTGGGCGCCCCAGGAGATGCATCTTAAATAGACTAAATGTCGATATTATCATCCCCCTTAATGTAACGTGATGCATTATCCCAGTGGAGAATATCCAAGGGGGACCCCCCCTGCGTTCAGAGTGAAAATTATTCAAGGAGGACCACAGAAAGAAATATCGTACCCCCGCTGGGCCTTCTGACTGTCACATGGTAGCAGTAGGGAGTCCCTAGCTCTGCTCTTTTTTTGTTTTGGAAGGGGGGGGGGTCTCAGGGTTGAGAACCTCTGGCTAGTGTAATGGTGTGAGTCTCTTCAGAGCCTGCTTCAGAAGCCTCACATTAAGGATGTGAGGAGTTCAACATGGAGGTCGCCGGTTAAAGTTCCAGGAACATTCTGAAGGTTTATCCTAGTGTTTGAGTTTTGTCAGAGGTCTTGGGGATTTTGTCAACCTTGGTGATGGTTGTTGACTGGGATTGTAAGATGTTTGTTTGAAGGTGGGTAGTTCAGGTCCAGAAAGTAAAAGTCCGGACCAAGATTTTGTTTCAACCAACCAGTTTAATATAAAGAGTCACAGTCACGGAATACTCAATTGGCTGGTTGAAACAAAATATCGGTCTGGACTTTTACTTTCTGGACATGAACTACCCGCCCGTTTGAATATGAGCGGCTGTGTAAATGGCGAACCCATTGCTATAAATCAGTGTAAAGGCGACAGAAATCGCTAATTCGACCATCTCGTGGTGCGTCGGTGACATGGGTGCGGAGGTCACATGGGGTTCCCCGCTGGCCGATGAGCAAAGCTTTGGGGCCGGAGTTGGGGCTCTCGGGCTGTGGCCTCCAGCTTCGGTGAGTCTCAGACAGCCGTGGAGCAGTGGGGGGGGGCAGTCAGGGAGCCAAAGCCAGCCTGTCTAGGACCACATGCTGGCGTCCGGGCCCCTGACCCGCGTGCGGCTTGTAGGTGGCGCCGGCCCACTTTCCTGCGCCCTCAGCGGGGGATGCCAGATGTGCTCTTTGAATCCCCCCTGCTTGGGTGGGGTGGGGTGGGGTGGTGGTATAAATAAGTTTCTCCTCAGCCGGCTCAGGAGGAAATGAACAATTTGGAGGCCCAGCTGAGCTCTGCTTCTGGGGGTGCCGCCTTCCATCAGCAGGTCCCCCCCCCCAAAAAAAAAGATAAAAAAAACAGAAGATTGAGCGTCCCGTTGAGGGGATGCTCTGTGTCGTCGTAAACGTTTCAGATCCTTCTTGCTCTCAGCTTACCCGGGCGCCGATTCCCCGTTCCGCTCCGTTTCTTTTGATGCCGTGTTCGGCGTGTAATGGAAAATGGCCGCATGGAGTGTCCTTTCCATTACAGGCAAGTATTCCCGTCCTCATCCTGTCTTCCCTGTGCTTGCTGACTCACTCTTGGGTCAGACGCCGCTCTGTTTGGGATTGCTAAAGGGAAGGAGGGGTGGCAGTGTGGATTGAGCTCAAACATTACTGTCAACTAATGGTTACACTTGTAAGGTCGTACTCAAATGGTCATACTCCTATGACGATACTCATTCAGCGGTCACTCCTGTGGTCATACTTGTAAGGACACAATTCTACAGTGATACTCAGATGGTCGTACTCCTGCAGTCACAACCGTATGGTATTACTTGTACATTCACAACTGTTTGGTGAAACACACAGTCATACTTGCATGTTCACACTCATGCTTGCATGGTCGCACTTGAATGGTCACACTCATATAGTCATACTTGAATGGTCACACTCATATGGTCACACTTGCAGAGTCACTCTTACACAGTCACACTCGTACAGTCACACTTGTATGGTCATAATTGCCTGATTATACTAATATGGTCACATTTGCATGGTCACACTCATATGATCACACTTGCACGGTTACATTTAGATGGTCATACT
>JAABNY020000050.1:2322527-2334090 GCA_015164015.2 Brevimyrus niger
GTTACCGCGGAAACCGGGCGCCGTTACAACCCCCCGGTGTCAAGAATGTCAGAATCAAGTTAGTGGTTTATCAGACTCAAAGGGAGTAGGACACAGTGACAGGCAGCTTCTGACAGCTTGCAGGTTCCGGAAGGTTCACCGCGTGCTTTGTTTTTTTTTTTATAGGGACAGTCAGTGCTGGAAAGATGGCCGCTGTCTATCCGGAGACCTGATATCATACATTTGGCTTCCCTACGAGAGACATGTCGAGAGTGTAAATGGTCTCCCTGGCTTGGACACGACCCGTTCCAAAGCCGACACAGGGCATGTGCTCAGTCATTTTAGCTCTGACCCCTACACAAAGTCCCTCTTGATTTAGCTCACGTGAGGGCGCCCGATGTTCTTCCAGTCCGCCTTTTTGAGGACAACAGCAAGTGGACACCATAACCTCAGGCAGAGGCCATCATGAAATACCGAGGGTCCGGTTTGGTCTCGATCCCCCACGAATGCTCAACTGTATATGGATGGAGGGGTGCTGTCCCCAGTCATGATGTGCAGTACTGTGCAAAAGTCTAAGAAAATGTTTAGAGTTATTTAACTGGGTTCTAATTGTGCGTTTGCTCAGAAACAAAAAAACAAAAAAAAAAAACAACACAATTTAACATTAGATCTTATGCAAATTAATAGCACCACAAAAATTAACAAACAGAAAAAAAACAAGATTTTCTTCTGTTCTCCAGAAAGTTACAGATATCTTATCGGATCGCACTGCTTCCGATCCCGAAGCTCTCCCCCAGGGGCACCTCAGCCGTTCCCTGCATTCATTAAACGGCAACATCTCACTTATCAAGTTTGCCTAATTAGTTAAATAACTCGATGAGGTATCGATTAGCCAAACGAGGTGTGCTGTATTTGTCGAGGCAAAAAAATATGCGATTGTATCTCACGGTCGCTGCAAATACCGGGCTAACGTGAGGAGAGGCTTTGAAATGGTCAAGCTGACACTTCGACAGACATAAAATCATAGCTTTATGATAACCAGAAAGTCATCAATAATTTTCCATGCCTAAATGTTGACAGCTCTGACTTCAGTGATTATATCATGACAAACCCTAACCCTAACATAAACATAAACTATGGTTTAAAGTTTGTGTACAGGCCATTGCTTTTAGGGGGGGGGGGGGCTAACACAGAGAGCCTCAGTCCCTGCAGACAGGTCTGTGCTTTTCATGCAGTCCCTGCAATTTTCATTGTCGGTCATTTGACAGGATAACATTATCAAATAATGCCACGCGATTTCAAAAGGCACTCACTCTGTTTGTCCACTGAAATTACTCTCCGCTGGTGGACTTCAAGTTATTATGCTAATTATTATGTCGGGGCAACAACATTAACTTGATAAGTTCTTTAAACAGAATGTCATTTTTTCAAAATGGTTTTGCATTAACTCGGTGTTGATATAACATAATAGAGTGTCGAACTTTATTTCCTCTGCGGGCCCTGCGCTTAGCTGTGCCATCCGCACCATTACGATATACGGCAAGCACACAATAGGCTATTTAAACCAATAAAAGCACAAGAGTATAACATGGGATTCTGTCTCAATATGCTTTCAGCAGCTACGTTTGGATGGAGCTGACAATAAAATTAGCTCTTTTTCTGGTCGACATTAATAAGAGAGAAACGTCAGGTTGATCCCAGTCCCTTGACATGAAGACACTTAGAAGAAACATTAAAATCAAAGAACGTCCGTGTTCTGTGCAAAGGGATCAAGCAAAACATGCATAGAGATCCTGCTGTCCAAATATGATGTACATATGTTACGGTTGTTCCCCCAACCAGCAGGGGGCGACTGCCCCAAGACTGGTCCAGGTTGACAAAAGTTGTGCATCTACAACCTCATTGTTATCCTTGAAATCTTCGGAGTTAGTGAGGCGGCTGTGGTTGCTTGTTGGTCAGCATAGCCTAGTAGCATTAACAAAGACGCCCACTTTGTCGTTCACCTTTTCATGTGTCCCAGTCAATGTCTTTCATATCCAGTTGTTTGCCGCCTCTTCGTTTTGTCTGTGTTCCTCTGATCTCTGCCGCCTCCAAGACTCGTTCTCTTGGTTCCCCTGATTTAGTTATCTTCGGGGTTCACCCTCATCACGTCTGCCACCATGTTCCCGTGGCTGTCGTTTACTTTGGAGCCCCTCTGATGAGGAAAGACAGTTAGTCTGCTATTACACACAGCTCCAAAGACAGGCCCATATTCAAGGGTGATGTTACGTGCGGGAAGCAAAAAGATTCAAATAAAACTCCAGAACTATTGAAGGACTGAGCAGCTCGTGCCCTGACAAAGACTGGTAGCGAGATGGCGTGCATCAGGATACATGGTATGAAAACTAATAATTATAGAAACCACCAGCTCTGTGTTTACTGTAAATGCACAGACAGACCACCAGGGCTCATAGACAAGCTGCTCCAATGACTGACGCACACGTACCTCATTAGCAGCTTTGGCTAATCCATAATCCCACGTTTTACAAAGGTTTTCCTTCACAATAGCTTTGAGGGCTTGACGTTGGATGGTTCTAAGCCGCTTCTCTTCCAGGAGAGAGGTTCTGGTCCAGCTCATCCAACTGAAAACATCACACGGAAGGAGGACTTCATGCCTGTTCCACAGTGGACACAGCACTTACACCTGTTCTTTAATTACTGTATTGTTTTTGTTTTTTCTTTTTGTAGGCCTATTATATTTTTGCTAATTTTATAGCTCCAGCAACAAAACAAATGGTTATTTATAACAGGTAGGCTAATTGACCACATGATGATTACATGTCAGCTGAACAAGGGCATGTTCCTGGCGTCCACGCTAATCTTTGGTTATTGTTTGATGTGTTTTTTCGTGTGTTCGGTACACACAATGCGTTGATACTGCCCGCTTGTTAACCTACTGATGTTTTATAGGCGATAGTTTTTTGCTCTTTTTCTGGGACACATTAACACTGTAATTACACCCAGGGAAGTCAACTTTGAATCTGTAACAAGAATCAATAACCAAAAAATTTACCAGAGAGAATGGGGGGGAATGTTGGAGAGTGAGAGACTGGGAAATAGCTTGACACGTCCAAAGTAGTGCCGACACTGAATTCAATTTGCCGATAAGCATAGAGAACAAAAAGAAACAATAAGACAAGGAGCAGCAGTTCTGCTTTCAGTCTCCATATAAATAGTGCAGTCCCATGCTCTATTAAAACAAGTCAGCACTTCCTGAAACACATTCCGAATGACAACCGAGGAAACACTCTTCACCCACCCGGAGGATGAAAGATTACAGCGGGTGTGGGGCAAAAGGGAGCCGTTTGATTTGCCGTCTACACAAATTAAACAAATATCTGAGATAACTGGGGGGGGGGGGGGGGGGGGGGCACAGGTTTCTGTTTTTTCTTGGTTTTTTCTTTACGAGGATTTAACATCTATCGCCGTATTCGCTTAAAACAGAAGAAGGGAAATTGTATGTACCCCGAAGTTGGCCGATCTTTTAGGAATCGATTTTAATGTTTTGCATACAGATCCGTAATCTTTGCTAATCTTAGCTGCTGTTGTCATTCCCCCCGCAAATTATGCCTGATGATTTCAGTCCCCCGATCGACCGCAGACCGCTCCGGCTTTGCCGAGCGCCGCCGCCTCGTACGCCCGAATCGCGGTGCTACTTGCGCCGCTTTGACGTCAAACGTCAGCTGTTAAATGTGCCGGTGGACGCACCCGCAAAGCATATGGATCTCACCGTGCTCCCGACGTTCGGGGGATTTAATCGTGGAAAATATTTACTATGCGTGTGCCAGAGCCCGCCTGCCTGACGGGACGTCATTGGCTTCACTCAAGTAGTGAGGAGGGGGCGCTGGAAGGAGTCACTCCCCTGCCTACTTTTAATAGCTTTGTCATGTGATGGCAGGCAGTTGTAAGACAGGTGCCTTCAGTTCATTCTCAGTTAGGGGGCAGTTCCCTGAGAGAGAGCAAGTGAAAAACCGCTGGATTTCCCTTTTGCTTGATTTTTTTTTTTAATCCGTCATTCATTGCGTGGATGGCGTGGGAAAGGTGTAACCAGGACTCTTTGTGGAGGGAACTAGAGGTAAGTAGCATAAATGAAATGTTAGTAAACTGTCATTTTTTTTCTTTCCCCGGGGTTGGGACGATTTGGAAAGATGGACTGCAGAACAGGCTAAGAGTAGTACGGTATTTTATGCCGGGGATTTGCCTGTCAAACAGCCCGGTGCACGGAGGATGGGGGATCACAAAGCGTGCGAATGGTAGGAATGAGGGAGTTAACATGTCTGTTTTTCTCATGTGCAGGGATAAACTCCGTAGTTATTGCATACCTGGTGGTCCCAGGCTGCTCGTTATCTCCGTACGATGCCCTGTAATTGGAAAGTATGTCCACATGTTCTAAGGCTGACGTGAAATATATCCGATCGCTAAGTCTTTCCAATGAAAGTGGCTGATTGCCAGAATTATTTATAAGTCAGGTACAGTACAACTTTTATTTCGCAACGACGCCCTGTCAACCTAAGTATAGACTGAAACACTTAACAACACAGTTAAAAATCATTATTGCAATTTACTATCCAGTTACGGTAATGCAACCCATCTGAGATACGACGGACCCGAATGATTAAAGCGCATCTTCAAGCCTGCGCGGCGGTGGTACAGCGTGCGAGTCTGTTTAAACATTAATTACTGAAAAAACAAGCCATAGGTGTAACATCACGTTTGCCTATGGTCGAGTTAAAATGTCCAACAGTTTATCCCGTGAGTGTTTACAAGGTTAACGTTGGTAAAACGGACCCGGTTATATACCCTTAATAGCGAGAATAAGTGAATAAGATGCGTCGTGTGTTACTGGTATGATGTTTCTCACACACACACACACACACACACACGTCGATTGCCGCACAGCATCCCCGACACGCATGCATGGGTGCATCTCTCTCCCTAGCGTTCGCATTAAAGACGCTTTTCTCCTCCTTGCCTTTTTGCACGATGTCATGTAGACAGCGACACCAGCGCAGCCCCCTTTCGTTAAAACTGAGCATCACATCTGGTCTCGTTTTGTCGGCGTTTAGCCACCGAATCTGTCAATAAGTGCCGACGGTATTTGCAGGAAGCCGCTCCAGATCTGCGTCTCAGTTGGCTTCCCTGAGATATTAATTATCTGGGTTCTTGCGTGAAATCTCACGTGCGCCAGAAGTTATTTGCTGTGAGCGCCGGCCTTCCGATGCTTTCTGATCTTCTGACGCTTCTAAAGCTCCGGGCATTAACACCCTCCACTCGTCGCCTAGCCTCTGGTCTGTTATGGTTTTGCTAAAACGTTTTTTGGTGAAAGCCACAGGGGGACTGTAAATCACGCAGTTTAATTACCAAAGGCCGTTACAATCAGTGAATTGCTCCTCCGCTCCAACGCCATCATCATCCACACATAGCTGTAGTATTAAGTGTCTTATGCGTTCGCTGTGTATAAATCAGGCAGCATGTCCGAGGTGGTACCCAAGAGCCCACAATCTGTTCTATTACTATCCTGAAATTAACAACAGAAATTAAGCTCTTGTCGACGGACACACACACACACACACGCACGCACACACGTGTTCTGTCATCTAGTGGTGGAGAATTCAACTCTTGCTGTAGCTAGTAGTGCTTAGTGTCTTGCTTCTGAAGTCTTGTACATTAACGAGAGCATAACTAAATTGCAGATGTACAGTAGCACATGATTTGCCCCCGCCCCCATTGTTTTGCATTGTGAACTTTAAAAATATGTATTTGGTGTGGGGTATCGTTGCTATATTTGAAGGCCTCCAGCCTTCGACTGATAGCGTAGCTTGGCTGATAAAGCTGAAGTTCAGATCTGACTCATACCAGCTGTGAGCGGCAAAAATGGTGCTTGGCTCAATTAGATCAAGTGCAACTGAGCACAATGACTGCTGGAGATGACATCTCTCTGCTCCCTTGTTTCAGGGACTCATTTTAACAACATCCCAGTCTGCTGTACTATAGCTGCGGCCAAAATGGAAAGATTAGTTTGTCTCTCTGAGACCTGTCCATAGAGAAGTTAAATTATGTGTGCGTAGGAGTGTATAGTGGTCTGTGATAAATCATATTCCAAACCATTGAAAAAGTTATGTCTCAGAAGAGAATTATGTGAAAATTCCATCCATCCATCCATCCATGTCACTTATCCAGTATGGGGTCGTGGTCACACTGAGACTCATGTTTTCTCCTGAACACATTTGCCAAACTGTAAACCTTCACAGAACAGTTGCTGAGCCCACACAATCAAACCCAGCTTTCAAAACAAAAAAAAACCCCACTACTTTGAATGTTATAATACACGTTTCGGTTTGCAGTGTTTGACATGATTGTGCAACCCTGCAATTAACATCAAGTGGCGTGTCAGTGTGCTGAATCTTTGGGGTTGAAAGCTTTTCCGGGAACTCGTCATGCCTTTAAAGCTGGACTGCCTTTGTTATAAATTATATAGACCCAGATAACGATTAAAAAAAAAAAAAAAAAAAATCTGCAGATTCTCTGGTCACGGTTCCATGGACCCGGTGAACCTGATTTGTATCCTGATTGCAGTGCAGTAGCTGCCAGTCAGATGGACGTCATCGTGGCCAATGAATAATGAAACTGCAACGGGGCTCCAGTGACACGGAGACTCGCGCGACGCTAAACGGCACTTTGATTCCGACGGGCAGTTGATCATGCCGAAGTCGACTTGCCCTCGAGCCGCGATGTCGAAGGAGCTGACCGGCTGCTGGTAGCATGGCTAAGACCCTGAACCGCTTATCAATTTAAAATGTTCCGGGAAAATCACTGCCTAAATTGCAGGGACATTAAACTGCGCAATACATCACTGAGTCTTTTGAGCTGTAGAGTTACTGTCGTTGGAAAAAAGAAAATAGTCAGAACCAACCAGCCTTCATCAAATGTAAAGACAAAAGAAAATAAAACAAATAATAAATTAAAGTCATAGCAGGGAGAACATTCTACAGATGCTGGGCTTCATCCTGTTATATCCTGTGTTTTGTGCTGTTTTCTTGCAGTGTGCGGCCTTGGTTGGTGAAGACCAGCCCCTCTGTCCAGACCTCCCGGAGCTTGATCTCTCAGAGTTGGATGTCAGTGACCTGGATGCAGATGATTTCCTGGGTGGACTCAAGTGGTACAGTGACCAATCAGAAATCATTTCCAGTCAGTATGGCAATGAGTCGACAAACTTGTTTGAGGTAAGCACACATACCGGTTGCTATGCAACCAGTTCTCCTTTGATGTAAACACGCATGATCTGCTGAATGGTCATTTTCATTTTGTTTTGCTGTTTGCTTGCTCTGCGTGGGAAATTTCTAGTTGCCGTTGACTCATGTGACACCTCTTCCATCCATCTTGCGGCTGGGAAAATGAAACAGTTATTTATGAACGACGTTTGTAATCCTAATATAACTTTGAATGGCGTTCAAGTAGTTTATAATAATGGTATCATAAAACCTGTTTATTGCCTGAGGTTATAAACTGCACTGTAATTTCTGCACAAGTTCAAAGTATAAACACGGAAGGTTTAGTGTATGCAGCGACCTAATTATCCTCTTTCCTTTGACAGCATTGCAGCAAATCCAAAGCCAGTAATTTGGATAAAAAAAATTATCAGTAAATGTGATGATGGGAGCAGTGCCTTATATAAACCTGCCCATGGTTATAGGTCACATTGTGAAACCTCTTTAAAGGTGCAGAGTGAAACTTTAAACCCATTGTTCTCCTATGTTTGCTACGTTATAGAAGCAAAGTCCATAACAGTAGCAAATCAGTGATTAAGCTGCTTGTTCCTTTAACCCAAACGGATTTGCACCACGTATGTGAAAAACTCGCTCGTTGCACTTTGTGATAAAAACACATTAATTCCTGAACGCGATGATTAATATTAATTCCTAATCTGCTTCAACCTCTGAGGTGCGTTTTGTTGCGAGTGTGTCCAAAGGTAATTATAGTTTATATTCCCCCTGTAAATTCTTCGCTATTCAATAGCAATTTTATAAATGGAGTAGCTGAACTGCTCAGAAATGAATCCCAGCCCCCAGGACTTTCATTACTGCAAGCTTGGTTCCTGCTCTAATGTTTGAACACGATACGGCCGGCAACTGATAATTAAGGCTAGGTGTGTGTGTGTGTGTGTGTGTGTGTGTGTGTTCTGGTGCTCTGCTCGAAACCCAAGGCTTCCGTTTCCACCGGCAGGATCTAGGGATAGCTTGGTGTAACGACTGGCAGGTGTTTGCTAGCATATGCTAATTAAAACCCATCTCATTATTTCCAGTTTCCCAGTTTAAAGCTTGTTTGCGGCCAGTAAGGGGCATTGTTGTGTTGTCGATCATTGAATTCATAATATAAACTTTAATGCAGGAGCGAGTATAGTCTTGGTGATGGTAGTAGGTGTATCACAGCCTTGACTAATGAATAATGATATTCAGCGCTGAAAGTTTTTAGTTAAAATTTATGACAGCACGCACAATCCTGCATCAGCATGCGTTTTTGCCTTGCATTTCACTAATGAATCACCAGTTCCCGTGCAAAGCGGCCTCTTATTTTCTCTGAAGCTGCGCGCCCGGGGGTTCCTTGTGACCGCAGTTAATGGGTGTCCAGGGAGGTCGAGTCTCTGCGCCACGCCGTGAGAGGGCCCTCCTCTAGCGCGTTTCGCACAAGTTCTCTCCCGAAACTCCCGGGAAAGGCCAGGGGACACGGGCACGACGTAGGAGCGGAAGGGCCGCCCGCGCGGGGTTCCCGGGCTCCAGCGAAATCGGCCTGTTGGCAGATATGAGGTGAAGGGGTGGCGTCTAGGGGCAAAAGACTGGGCTGAAATCGAACATCCCAGAGCTCTCGCTGCTGTCTGCCCCCTAGTGGACCACAGTGCTACACGCACCTGTTGGTCGTCCACCAACACTTTTCCTTACCCGGAGTCTGAGGAATTGACTAGGAATAAGCAGGCTTACTGCCGTCTTGTTTCAGGAGGGAACCTGAAGGGAAACTGAAGGAGCAGACGGCCACGTTTAGAGTGAGGTGGTCGGCCCAGTTCGGGGGTGAGGGGTGTGCTGACACAATGCAGGGCCTGAAAAGGAGGCTGTGGATACAGGCCGCTTTTTTTTTTTTATCACCGACAGGGAAGCGATAAGAGCCGCGCGGCATATAGCTTCAGTCGGCTGCTGAGGGGCTGGAACTGAAACCATACCCCTTGCAACGCCGTTGAACCTGGCGGGGCTCTGAGGGGCTTGGGGCAACTCGCCCATCTCGGAGCCGCGGGGGGCCGCGCGTCGGACGGGGAGCCGCCCGACTACACGGGGTCGGCGTCCTCCTTTTTGGACCGCATTTTGGAAACGGTACCATGTGCTTAACGTAAAAGCGCTCAGCATCTGCAAACGCTGTGATGTCATAGGGCCCCGTAGGGACCGGCTTTCGGGTAAAGACACCAAGGCGTTGCCCTACCTTACTTACACAGGGAAATGATTCGCTATTATTTCCAGGATGTGTACAAGGTTTGTTGCTTTTTTGAACTACCCAGCGGTTTGGTAACTTAAGCGGCGACATCCAGCCAAGTCATAAACTGATTTTTTTTTTTTTCGAATAGATTGACAGCAAAACCGGCTGGCGTGATACATAGTCTATATCTATATATTTTTTTTATTGATCATTATATTGGCTATTGGCTTTAGCTGATAAATCCATTGAAATTTCTAACCATAAAATTGATCCGAACTATCCTGCCCACCACTGGAGGCGGTTTCCGCAGATGGTCTTCAGAATACGTCAATGACATCACTTTCACGATGGTCAATGACATCACTTTCACGATGGTCAGTGGCCGGATCGGTGTGTGGTATTCCTGCACGGCTGAACAGCATGAAAGGCTCGCTCGATGCAGCTGTGTGCTCAGGGCGCGTGTCCGAATAGGAATCCCTGCAGTTGTGGCCACTGTGTTTTGAGTAGGTGTTGCTTCACTGTGTTACCCTGGCTACATGCTGCAGCCCACCTCCCCCCCCCCCCCACCAGGTGAACATCTGGGCCTGAAAGAATCAAGGCTCAGACATGCAGCATGACTTCCGTGTCAGCAGAGTCTTTGATCACCTTATATTGGTATCACTGTCCTCTGGCAAAAAATGTCTTTCTCTGGCAGCTGTCCTTCTCTTGACCAGACTGGCTTAGCCCTCTTCCTATTGGCTATTTCTCCTTGGATCGATCTCATTGGTGGTCACCCATCACGTTTCACCAGCTCACGGTAATCTCCTTTTGGGTTTTGAATTCTCCCGTCTCCCATTGCCCAGTGCACACGGAAGTGAGTACCAAACTTAAGGCAGGCTGTGATTTTTCAGGGCTGCTCGGTTCACTTCCAGTAGCACTGCTTTTAGCAGCAGTGGTGGGGTGGTAGTGATGGTGGGGGGTTCTTCTCAGATCCTGATGAGCAAACCTCTGGGGGTTTTTTTTAAAGGAGGACTGGTTACTTGAGATTTGTGGGTCGAGTGGGTGCTGAAGCAGGCAGTAAACCCCAGAGCTGTGGATGTGCCGGACGGCTCCCTGTACCGCCGTGTCCTCCTGGGCTATTCTTAGCAGCGGGGTAATCTGCTTTCGGAGCTGTTCAGGACAGCCCTTCCCAAACCTGGCCCAAAAGCTTCCGTTTTTAAAGAGACCAAACTGACAGTTCTGATCCTGCGGCCGTTGCCTGCCGGACCTGTATCGTCCTGTAACCTATTAATCTGTTTATACGAAATATCTGTGCATTCACTATACAGTTCCAATTCCCATTTTTTAAGTCACATTTACAGCTGCTGTAGCATAGTGGGTGTATGAACTTAAGGATACATGGACGTTTATCCTTCAGTTTGTTATTCTTACCTGCAACCCTGTAGAAAGTATGGATGAATTTTTTGTTTCAGTATTTATTGTCATTATACATAGATCAGGCGTTTGCATTTGGGCTATTCATTATTTAGTGTAGTGATTAATTTCAACACATCAGTATAAACACATATATATTTTTTCAATGATAGTCACTATATTTGACAAGAAAAATTTCCATTGACCCCCCCCCCGCTTGGACAGAACAGTTGTTCTCCATTCAATGCCATGTGAAAGTCCCCCCCCCACGGGAGGGTTATTTAAGGATGTGGAGCCGCTTGTTGTGGTAACAAAAAGGCATGATCTCTGGGCCACCAAGCCATTAAGAAAGTGTAAAGGCTGCTTTAACTTTGATGACCCATCGTGGTGCCTTATTTGGGCCGATGCTGGCTGGTCTGCATTGAGACGGCTGGTACCCCAATGGGCAACCCAGAGGCCCGGCGGGTGACAACAGTTCCTTCTTCTCACCTTATATTCCAGTTCTAGCTCTTGTGCGCGATGTTAGCATGTTCTATTCAGGCTGACACAAACATCCAAGTATGTTTAATTCTGTGTATGTCTCCTGAGCGTGGGTGTACATTTGGTTACGGATGGTAGGGATGTCTCCAGCAGTATTTCGGGAGTTCCGTGTGTGTTTAGGGGCGGCGGGGGGGGGGGGGGGGGGGGGGTGGTG
>JAABNY020000050.1:2334190-2350464 GCA_015164015.2 Brevimyrus niger
GGAGCCATGGACTCACATACTGGGGGGGGGCAGGGGAACACTTGGTGAAGGGTGTGGCTGCAGACTTTGGGGGGGTGATTTGGTACCTGCCAGTGTTGAACCCCAACCTATGCTCTTGCTTCTCAGTTCACCCAACCTACAATTTCTGGGATAGACCCTGGACCGCACTGGCTGTGACTGAAAAGGCAGTGATTGAATTTGGATGGACTGGAATAAATTTTCTTCTAGATTACCGAATGAATGGCAAGTCAAATGAATGCTGGTCGGGAATTAGTCCAATCGTTAATTGGTAGACAGACTTTGTTTATAGAGGAGCAGACATCATGTACATTGTACAAAATTTCTTGCCACGTTTTTTTCTTGTTTAATTTCCCATAGCTCCATATAGCTCACTGTTAGAAAAGCCAGTAGAACTAGTGTTAAATAGCTAAAATAAAGATATGTCAAGAAAGACAGGTAGTAACCATGGTTTCAGTTTCAAAGTAATGATGATGCTAATTTTCTGAGTCCTCAAACAAAAAACGCTAACAGGAGCGTTTCTAAGCACGCTCATCCAGACAGAACGTGACATAATACGAGCAAATAAACGAAAGCCAGCACTGCAGTTCCCTGAAATAAAATGCCTTTCATCTGCGTTTTGTTCTTTCCGAGAGATGCCTACTGGGGCTAAGAGATATTTGCCATTTCAAATCATCCTTTTCCTGCAGTACTTTTCCCACATTAGTAAAATAGTTAAAAAGTGTTTGCCAGAGAATTCACAATTTGTTTTTTTTTTTTTGTTTCCCCCAGAATTCACATTTGAAACATTGCGTCTTCCTCCCCCTCCCGGCATTTCTGGCACGATAGAGCCGTAATATGGAACGGGAACCAAAGAGTCAAAAGATGAGTCATCAAAGATGTTTTATAATTACTTTTAAAAGAGGCCCCAGCCATCTGTCATGCAGATACTTGAAAAACCCCGCCGGAAACTGTGCGGTATTAAGATACATTACCCCAACGCTGTTCATTTCAGCCTTATTAGTTTGCCGGTTTAGAAACAGAGCCTCTACCTTGCCTGCTTTTTGTGACTAATCCCCTCAGCAGACTTGAGTCATCCGTGATCTCCGTTGCCTCTCGCTAAGGTGACGCGATCGTCCCGGGGCCCCCGCTGCCGCCTGGCCTTCTGTCTCAGCGTTTGCTCGGAACTTGCCGGAACGCTCGTCGTGCCACCGACAAGCCCGCCGACCGGCTTCAGTCCTCAAGCATCCGAGCGGCCCGGCCACACAGGTTTCCCAGCCATCGCTGTACCCAGGGAGTCCTTCGGGGGGGCGACAGTGTAGATGCCACCTTTGCGTGGTGACCGTCACCTCGCGCTGCTGTGGATTTGCTAGTCCCCGGAGACGCCGTCAGGTCGTAATGCCGTTTGGCGGGGACAGGACAGCCTAATCCATAAGATTCAGGACTTGTAGGACAATGAGGCACCAGCAGCCTTTGGCAATGCTGGGTCCTGGCAGTGTACAAGTGAGGCCACGGTGAAAGATAAGATGGTGCATTAAACTGCCAGTCGGGACACTTTCTCATCCCTGGTCACGGGGAGCCGTGGTAAAGCATGCAGCACTAACCGCTTCCTAAATCTGAAAACCAGCGATAACAGGGATGTGGGTTAGACCGCTGAGCTCTATAGAGCCCTCCTGATATCGGATGTTCAGTTCCGTCAATTAAGAGTTTGCAACGTTTTTTTTATTTATGTGTGGTCTCGACTGATTTTAGGTTATATATTCCCTATATGGATTATGGAGTTTTAGGAGTGTCTGGCAACCACCGGGGCATTGTCTATATTTCACCTGGTATTTGATGCTTGCTGTATTTACATTTAAATGTTTATCTATGTGTGGTCCGATGGGCCTGTAGACAACAGTCTGCGGAGATGTTTTCATTGCACTCAAACAGCCAATTTAGCCTTGTTTGCACAATGCTGGGAACCTGTGACAGGAGAACCCGTCTATGATAAGTGCCGTTGTGGTGTAGAGTGCGGTGGAGTTATGCTGGCGCAACAGCGTCGGTGACCAGAAGGGTTGGCACGAAAGGGGACTTGCGTCTCTGTGGTGTCCCATGCTCTCTCTGTCCGTTCGCTGAAGAAATCGAGAACGTCGCGGTACTCGGGGCTCTGAGGTTGGGTTCCCTGTGCTTCTCAAACTGCAGATGACTTGCTTAGACAAAGGTCTTGTGTCCAAGTCTCAGTCGACTCGAAGGAGTTGAGAATATCAGTGGTGTTTGGGCTCGGGTAATGTTATGAGGAATTCACCAAAAGGGCAACACATACCGCATGGAGCACCTTACATGTGATTTGATGGATGTATTTTTTCATTACTTGGCGAAACGCTGTCTGTTGCTATAATTGGACTTCTCATTTACCCTAACTGCCTGGGCTAAGTTAATTACCCGTGGATCAGTCATGTTCTCTAGTCTGGTTAGATTTGCAAGAGTGCCAGGAGGGTTACAACTGCGTCACTAAGTAAAATGACACATTTTTCAAACTGGCAATCGATCTTAAGTCTTTAATATACACAAACAGGTGCTCCTGACATTTCTGACAAGGTGTTTGAATGATGCATTGTCTGGATCATGTGCGTTTAAGCCGAACCACGAAGCAGCAGGTAGACAGAAACGTGTTGGAACGTTTACCTGACGTTCCGTCAGATCATGGCACGCTTATTGTTCTTACGATTTTCATCTTTTTAATAGGCTTTTTTTACTCATCCCTTGTGCAGAGATCCGGAATTTGGGGGATTTGTTATCTTTGTTCCTAATGCATCTCGCTATTGAGTGTGCATTTGTTTACTTTTTACGGAGCAGATTTGGTTGCAAATACCCTTCGAAGAAACAGGCTTTGATTGCTGGTTCGGTTTTATATGCCAGCAGATTGGCAAGCGGTGGGTCGATCATATGTGATCCGTCATACCTGAAGTCACGTCCATCTGTTGGGTCTGTGCCACAGCGAAACCCACGAGTCCTTGTTGCAACGATGAAATGTTGGGCAGGGTTAATGAATGAAGAGAACGGTATTACTCATTTTCGAAACCTAAAGGGCTTGAGTGACAGCCTGAACATGTGACCACGCCCATACAGAACTAAAGATACTTCCGATTCAGTTAAAATAAATGTTCATTTATAACTTAAATGTTCTGCTGTGGTGGACTTATTTGCTTATTTACTTCAGACTTCTTGTATGTTAAATGTTTGGTTCTAGAGTAGGACAGTTCTGTTGGAGTGGTTGACTTGAAATACCAAACATTCACATAAAGCACACAGACATGAAAAACATGGCTCTGGTATTTGCAGCATGTATAACGGTAGTGAGGTACTCTCTATTTTCAAAGCGTGCCACTTCCTTTAATGCCTGAGTCATTGGTTAATTGAACCGTTTCGAGAATAAAAAACAAAAAAACACTCACATTATTGGTGGCCCTCGCTAAACCGAACGTGAGTGATGTGTACAGGCATCACAGTTAGATTCGATTGCTAAGCTTGTGCTAATTCAGTAAAGTCTGTTAAGTGATGCTTGGTTTGAAGGCTGAAGGACAATAGGAAGGATGAGACAATTCTCTTTATTTATTCCTCTTTGTGGCTACGAGTTACCACAGTCGATAACGCTTGCCTGACTTGCTGGATGTTTTGCACACCCCCCGTACATGGCCTCTGCTTGATCTTTGCCGTGCTGCAGAAGAGGATCCTGGGACTTGGTGGTTTTGCACTAAGGTTAAGTGAGGCTATTCTGAGGAAGTGCCTCTCCCACCACATGGGCGCGGTCACGGCCGTGCCCCGACACGTTGGCACGTGGGAGAAGGTGGTCCTCCGCCGAGTGTCAAGGGCAGGCTGGTACCGGCAGGGAAGCATATCAGAGCTTCACCGTTTCCAGTAAAGATGTCACTCCCTGTGTTGAACTTGGGAAGAGGGAGAAGGCAGCTAACCTATTTATTAAACCCCCCTAAACCTAAAAAAAAAGCATATAAGTCTGAGTGATTAGACTTGGATCACTATCTAAAGTGATCCTCAAGAAATGAGTGTTTTTATAAGGTCTGGGATGCGAAGACGGCTTTCAGTAGCACTGTAACACTGTGCTAATTAACAGGAGACAGTCTTAGTGGGCTAACAGCATGACTCAGCTCAAGGCAGCTCGAGTTGGTATTTCTGCATCCTTGGAAAGAGGCTAATCATCTGCGCATTAATAATGTCGTATGATCAAAGTGAAGGGTGTCTAACATGTCATAGTGCCCAGTTCCCATTTTCCTCACTGTTATTCCCACTCATTTATAGCAAAAATAACTCAGATCCTGGATGAACTTTTGCTCGATCATATAGAAAGCTAGTTTTACCTATAACGGTGTGTCATTGTGGGGAATAATATACTGGACACCAATAGGGGGCTCCACTGAGGATTCAGGCATGACCATCATCAGCCAAAGCTGTGTAGTAAGAGAGTGTTGCAAATGTAAGTCCGGTCTGCAGGCAGCCCAGATCATGTGACACCTTGGCCAACCTGCAAAGTAAGTCCCGAGAGTGGTGTTGCCCCTCTGCTCTTTATAAACATGCATCATTCAAATTGCTTTAGCAAAGGATGACCAACCATGGTAAAGGATTACAGGTAAAGCCGCAAGTGCTATCGGTGTGTGAGTGATTCCGATGGAGGCCATGCGGTAAGGTGTGCTGGGGCGCCCCGCAGATCAGCTGCCGCCTCCATGATCCAAAACACCCTTCAGAATGAGTTTATTATTCGCATCCCAGCTCCTGCTACTCAGTCTCTCTTGAAGACCCTCTTATTCGCAGTTAGCCTCTTCAAGCATCTTTCAAGTGTCTAGTTACCATGGTGATTATTCTGGCGTGTTGGTATTTGTGGAGAGAGTCGTCAATTTCTACTTCATTATCTGGATTTTTCCCGTATTTCTCCCCCCTTGGGCTCTCACTGTGTGTCTGATTCGGTCATGGTTTATTTGGGGAGGAGAGATGTTTGGCTCGACACCATGCGGTCAGATTTAAGGAGAGAGCTAACTTCTTCTTTCTTTTTTTTTTGGATTGGTTTTCCTTTAATAGTGGTTGTAAGAAAAAAACTTTTGCTTCCTCATTTTCAGAAGATAGATGAGGAAAACGAGGCCACTCTGTTGGCCGTACTCACAGAGACCTTGGACAGCATCCCTGTGGACGAGGACGGGCTGCTGTCATTCGAGGCTCTCGCCGATGGGGACGCAGAGCCTGCTGGGGATGGGGGGGACACCGGCACACAGTGCTGCCGATCCACCCCTGACGAGTCTCCCCCCGCCTCAGAGGCTGAGGAGCCCTCCCTGGTAAGACCCCCCCCCCCCCCCCTCGCTGTCAGCCATCCCAGAGCCAGCTAGTGGCTTAACTAGGTGGAATGGAGGTTTACCATCAGTGATGTTTATTAATGGGCCTTCTGACGATTTTAGTTTATTAAGCGGTGTATAGCACCTGCGTTCCTGAGGTGCATCTTAATGCTCAGAACACAGCGCACCCCTTCGCCTCTATGGCTTTTAAAGGGCAGCTGATTTATCGTGTGGTTCTAGGGGTCTGCAGATTAATTTCATCCGTAATTGAATATGTGCGAGATCAGGGGGCTTAACAGTGTCCTATAGGGCCGTAATTCAACAGTATTATAGGTCTGTTTAAATCTTTAAGTGTTTTTAGTAGCAGGAGTGAGATACTGTTATTCAATCAAACAGCTCATTAAATAAATTGGGTAATTATGTTCTGCCGTTCTGGTGGGGAGTTTGCAAACTATATTTGACGATTCTGGCAAGGTGCTGTAATGGTCATTTTCAAGGAAACAACCCCATGTCCTCTCAATTACCAGTGGAGAGAGAGGATAAACATAGCATGCAGCTATAGCATGAGTATTGTATTCAGGATGTACACCATTAAGAGCACAGTGTTCTGATAGCTGCAGGTCCTGGATCAGCTTTATTCTGGCATCTGTATGTTCTTACATGTAGCCAAAGTATTGCAGGCGAGTTTTAAAGTTGAGGGTGTGGCTTGGCTCATTCCTGGTTCCAGTCTCCTGAGATATCTCGTCTTCCATCATCCTCAGCCTGGCCGGCTCTTTGGCTATTTCCAGGAACCCAGAAAGATAGGCGCTTCTTTGATTTTGCAGAACTTTTCTGAACGACAAATGTAATGACCTTCTGTTCCTGAGCTGTCTCGATATTGTGTACTCGGTTAAAACGACGCGCTCCCGGTGCTTTTGTCTCCCGTCCATAGCTGAAGAAGCTCCTTCTGGCTCCGGCGAACACGCAGCTCAGCTACGGTCAGTACGCGGCCAATGGAACGCAGCACAGTACGGCCGGCGGCCACCGGATCAGGCCATCGTCTGCTGTCAGCAAGGTAGCTACCATCTGCAGACGAGCCAGTGGGGGGCGCTCTCGCGCTCCTTTCTAGCCAAATGCTCATGTCCATCCTCACTTCCTCCCCTCCCCTTCCTGTCAGCGTTGGTGCAGAGGAATCTCGCCGCGTTCTAAAACCGCCCCCCTTCTACGTAATAATGTTGATGTCTGCAAATCGTTATTATATTTTAACCGAATCAATTTCCTGTAATTACTGACCTCCTCTGTAATGTTTAATAATGGAGAAGCATTAGAGAATCACGCTTTTCCATTAGAAAGCTGCAATCGCTACCTTGAGGTGCTAATAAGCATCCTCCTCAAAGCTTCGGATTTTTGACTTAAGTCTGAAAAAGTGGATCATTGATGCCTTTTTGATTGTTTGGGGGGAAAAAAAAAACTGCATTGTGACGCTTTCAATGTGTCGCCTGAGGTTTTGTGCTTCCTTGTCTGTGGCGTAACTGAGACCCCTGTGAAAAATCATGAATGCGAAAGTCGGTAAACGTCGCTTTGAAGCGTCTCCATTATTTTTCCTCCGTCCTCTGTTTGCCGCGGATGGCGGCGTTTGCAGCCGCGTATCCCTGTTTATGATGGGCTGGGCGTTTCCCCGGCTCTCCGCAGGTGGAGAACCCGCCGAACGGCAGGCCGAAGGGACCCCCCGTGCGCCGCCCCTGCGCCGAGCTCCTCAAGTACCTCACCTCCAGCGACGACGCCCTCCAGACCAAAGCGCAGAAGAGTGACAGGGCCAAGGCTGCGGGCGCCCCCTCGTCCTCACCCTCGCCCTCATCGTCCTCCAGCTCCTCTATTTCATCCTCCTCCTCTTCATCCAAGAAGAAATCCTCATCCTCCTCATCCTCCACCTCATCCTCATCCCAGCAGCCACAGCAGCAGCAGCAGCACCAACCTCAGAATCAGCAGCAGCATCACCAGCAAGGTGAGGGCGGGGCTGCTGGTGAGAGCGTCACGGCTGACGAGGGGCCTGGGGGGTGGAGCTGGATGTGCACCGGGGGGCCCAGACCCTCCGCTTTTACAGTCCCACCCTATAGAAGCAGTAGTGGTCACCTCAAAAAAGGACGCAGCCCACCTCCAGGCCAGCGCGCGGCCCGTGAGGCTGCCAAGTTTATTAGCTGCTTGCATTCATATTCCCTCCGCCCTAGGGAGTTGGGCTGTGCCAGCAAAGTGGGCGGTCTGCCGGTTAGCGAGCGACCAAACGGGGCAGAGGGCGGTAGGTTCGCCTCAGACCGGGTTAGAGCGACTATCCGGAAAAGACAAGAGCGAGGATTCCCTTTATCTAACCAGGCGATTACACCCAAGCGGGAGCCTGCCCCTCACCGTGGCAATGCCAACCCACGCCCCCACGCTCTGGTGACGCTCCTTAAGCCTAGGAGCGGCAACCCAGGACCCGGACAGGCTGAGGAACGAGCCATGGCGCTCCCGCGCCCCGGAGAGCTGGGCACGGATGGGGGGGATCATGACTGGACACGGTCAGGGGGCTGGGTAGGGCAGGATGACTGTGCCTTTCGCGCCGGAACCCCTGGCAGCCACATGCCAAACTCAATGGAGATCCCAAGTGCCATCATCCCAGACTCTGGTTTCCCATTGGGAGACTCTGCCCCCTTCATCATACAAGGCCCACCCCCATACAGGCAGGCAGTCCGCAGTCCCCCCGACGACCAGGCCTTCCCTCTTTTAGGTAATCACCACCGTGCCGCTGCTCTGTTTCCATCCTCGTGCTGCCTTTACCTGCTTCCGTGCTCGGCTCTATGCTAACCCCTTCACTAATTTACTCGTTTTGAGAGCGGCGGTAAGCTAGCGAGTCCATGAACACAGTGGGACTGATGTGATGCGATACAGGGGAAATGAGCGGGACAGAAGCAGCATCTGATATATATCGATATATATCAAGCGATTTCAAGGTGAACGTGTGTGTTTAAGATGCAGGTTAATCCTAACCCTCAGCCACTTAGGCCTTTATTCTCTCACCGAAGCCCAGGATAATTAGATCTTTAGGCATCTGCACAGGCTGCCTTGATTTTTCTTTTGTCCACTGCTTTGCTCCAACCACTTGAAAGTTCTCTTCCCTTGTCGGATGCAGCAAAGGTGTAAGCTCGGGTGTAGTTTATTTTTTTGCATTATTTTTAAAAAGTATCTTTTCCTTTTGGACATGCTGTTGATTACAGAGATTAGGCATCAGAATTCTCAAAAAGTATTTGCCGTTACTTTCCATCCCACGGTGAGTTGTGGGGATGAAAAGACATGAGATTCTTTGAGTTAGTGATGTGTGCAGTTGAAGGCTTTGGAGGAATGCGTGTGCAGCTGAACTCTGACTTTCTATGATCCAGTTAAATGATAATTACCCAATAATTTCCCATACTCCTTTGTATTCTGCAGCCAAACCCACCACCCTGCCACTTCCTTTGACCCCCGAGTCTCCAAAGTAAGTGAGAGAGTTTTTAAAAAGAAAATTCAGAGCCATTCTTGTTCTCTTATTCTACGTACAACCATTTAAAAGTGAGTTCTAGACCCTAACCCCTAAGTCAGGAGTCAATGATGTTGGATTTGTGTTTCAGTGACCACAAAGAATCGCCGTTTGAGAACAAAACCATTGACCGCACATTGAGTGTGGAGCTGTCTGGTACCCCAGGTAAGAAGACCCTGTGTTCAATAATCCTATCGATACCAGCATGTGGTCACATTGATTGTCCATAGTAAGGAATCGATGGAATATGTATTCTGGCCCAGAAAACCACGGGGAATAAATCAACCTGCTGTCCGAAAATGAGAAATCAGTTTTCTAGGACAGAGTATGCTGAAAGGCTGAGATGGCGATGCTGCTTTTCCCCGAAAGGGGTATAAAAAGCCCGAGGTCCAAGGTGAAGGAGCCTACAATGTGTTTTCATGAGCCTCCATATTGATCACACAGTCCAGTTTCCTTTTTATGGGAAATGCTGATTTCCAATTGAGGGCTTAATCTTTGGCTATATTCACTGTCCCTCCTTGATCCCCTTACACTTTGACCGAAACACTTGTTTACCTGATAGATCGCAGCAGCACAATGATGCATTATTATTAGTTTAATTGTTTTTTTTCCCATTAATTGGTGTGCAGATATCATCTAAATAATCTGTCTTGAAAATAAAAGGTCATTAATGACGTTGGTCCAATTTTAAGTAATTAAAAGAGAAAACTAATCGTAATTTAAACCCTAGACTAAAAGATCACGGTACTGAGTATACCTGCCTTTTCATAATTAAAGGATAATTATGTTCATCCTTTTTTTCCATCCTTTTTACCCACAATCCTTTGTGGTGCTAATCATCTTCATGCTATTCTGATGTATTCTCCGGTTTCCTCTTTTACAAACAACTTTGTGATTCCTAAAACATGAAACAGTGGATGTTCAATATGCTCAAGGCACAATAAATCTGTACAACTATTGAGACATGTGGTAACACAAGACATAACTACTCTACGTCTTGTGTATTTTGGCAGTCAAGCTTTTTGCAAATGCTTTGGGTTGTGTCTGTGTGCAATATATATAGAGACGGGCAGTTGTATTCAGGTATTTGACATTAATTACATCTTTTTCTCTGATCTATAGTCAAAGGTGTGCTCTTTTAGGAAGGACAGACCTAAATACAATTACCTAGTATGGCAGTCACAGCAGTCATGTTAAATCCTCTGTATGTGTTTGATTTATCCATAGTTAAAAAGGGTATACCCTGTCACTCACCCTGATTTAAGGGTTATAGGATTACATGCTTCAAAAAAAAAAAAAAGAAGTCATTTCAGACGAAAACCAATGGAGATCAAGCCTTTCAACTGCTAGATTAGGTTGTCCGGTACCGTCAGGCGCTTGCTTGGAACCTTACATGAAAGGAGTGTTCAGTTAGCTTCTGAGTTAATGTGCCCTGAGGGAACCTGTGTAGGTTTTCCACTGGAAATCTGTTTCATTTAAGATTAACTTGCTTTAATTGTAAAATTGGTTGAAGGCTTGCCGGGGCAAGCGGAGTATATGAACTTTTAACAAGTCCCGTCCAAACGTAAATGGAATTTTCCAGCAGAATATACGGGTCGAATATCAGTTTAATTAAACATTTCCTTAGCGTTTGTTATATTGACAGTTATTTTGTAAATGCTTTGTTTTTTTTGTTGTAAAATCAGATTTTAATGTGTGACATCAATGTGCACATGCCCCGACCAGGATAAGCAGTTGGAAGGATTCTTGGTTGGATATTGATGCTTTAGCTATAGGATTCTGTTATACATGTAAAACAAATACCCAGACTGGTCCGTAAGGAAGGGGACCTTTAGAGCGCACTGACGGTCCAGCCAGCTAGAGTCACGCTTAACAGTAGTGTGGGGCGTGTCAGGAGGTGGAGACTCTCTACAAATGCAGTTTTAGTGGTGAGCACAAGATCCTAGCTGGGTTTCTCATGCACCGCATTACATGCGCTTGTATACCGGATGGGTGAGGCAGCCCCTCTCTGCCACCTGACGTGACAAAAGATGGAGCGAGTGCACTGGCATTAACGATGGCGTGAGCAGACTCGGAGTCGGGTCCTCCTGGGTAACAACCATCTGTCCCCAAGCAGAGCTGCCCCACCCCACCCCACCCGCTTAGTCATAGATCCGTGTTTTAATAACCACCCGACTGCAGTGGAAAAGCTTTTCTCTGACCATGGCTGCTGGCCGGAATCCAGAGGAGTCAATGTAACATTTCTGGAGGATCCGGCTCTCGTGATTATACCACTAGGCCGAGGATGTCGGCTTGTTTGTTTGTTTGTTTGTGTTTGTTTGTTTGTTTGTTTGTTTGCAGCTCTGCATTTCGGCAAACTTTGGAAGCTTTTTAGCTGTTCAGCCGCGGCTGTTTTGCACCTTGTATTTGACACCAAGTGTCACATTAAGCATTTAATTATCATCATTAGGAATACGTGAGCAGAATATGTCTGTAGTCAAGCTTTTGTTGACATTCCAAATCCGGAGGGGTATTCTGAATTCATTTCCACCCTTGTCATCCTCCAGGTCTAACACCGCCCACGACGCCTCCTCACAAAGCTAGCCAAGAGAATCCATTCAAGGCTTCCATCAAGACTAAGCTGTCGTCGTGCGGCTCCTCCGCCTTGGTGGGCACGGGGGCTCACTGCGGTGGGCCAGCTCCCTGCTTCCTGGCCGTGGGCCCGGCCCGGAAGGACCGTGAGCATACAGAACTGTTCGCCCAGCTCAGCAGGGTGTCAGTCCCGGCTCCACCGGGCCAAGAGGAGCGCAGAGGCAAGCGGACTGCGCCACGCGTCTTCAGCGACCACGACTACTGCCAGTTCACCGGCGCCAAGCGGGGCCTCGGCCCCCGCCCGGGGACACTGGACAGCCGGCACTGGGGGTGCGGCACCTCGGTGGCGCTGCTTTCTGCCACCCCTTCCCTGGAGGGACATCTGCAAATGGCGTCCTCGGTTGTGCTCGACAGGGAGGCTGGGAAGCTCGAGCGGCCTCCTCGTGCCAGGCCCGCCGCGGGGGGCTGGAAACCGTTGGAGGATATAGAAATCAGGGCGGAGCTCAACAAGCACTTTGGTCACCCAAGACAAGCCATGTTCAGTGAGGAAGCCAAGGTGGCAGAGGACCATTACTGCCAAACAGCAGGGGGCATGTTTGTGGGCCTTCCCCTGGAAGGGGTCCTGGAGGACAGCGAGGAGGAAGGCGAGCGGCTCTTCTACCCATGGGAGGACTCTCACCTGGGGCTGCAGTTCGATGGTTCACCCTCGTGTTCTCCCTCCAGCTCCCCATCGCGGAGCTCTGTCTCACCATCCAAGGCCCATCCGAGATCGACCTCCCAGTCTGGGTCCCGGTCTCGGTCACGCTCCAGTTCTGCTTCCCATGTGCCTCGACGTCGCACCCCCTCCCGGTCTCCCTACTCACGCTCCCGCTCCAGGTCTCCCCATGCCTGTCCACGGTATGAGTCTTGCTCCTACCATGGTACTCTTAATTCACCGTTTTTTTATGTCAGCCTACACCGTTGAGCTGAACAGTCAGTTCTGCTGAGTTTGGATAATGAGGAGAAAATCATTATGAGAAAGAGTTTGATAAAAAATCCTCCTTCCCCTTCCCACACAAATATCCCCACTTGGAGCCTCTTTCTGTTGTGTTTGGACAACAAACGGAAGATGTTCCGCTCCGAGGTTTTGGAAATGCTTAGAATTCCGGCTGGTTGAACAGCAGTGCTGTGGTGAATCACACGCCAGACATAACGTGGCACACTTACGACACCTGTTCCCCCTGCAGACACGCAAACATTTGGACAAGACGTTTGAAGGACGTTTCACATTTACAAACTCAAGCTTAAATTATACTTTGGCTAAACAGCATCGAGAATTCAGCAAAATGTCCAGACTGTTCCTGCCCTATCTTACCCCTCACCCTCGCTCTGCCGGAATGCCTCCGTCAGCGCTTTCTATGAAAACATTCTTCAACCGTTTGTCGTGACGTTTTTGAAAAGTTACCTTTCAAGGCCTCTAAAATAGATGGATTCAGTACATCTTGCAACTCAGGGCAGGAGAAGCCTGAACCTTTTCTGTGAGCTTTATTACTTCTTACACAGTTACTGTGGCTTTAAATAACTTGATGTTCCCCAGCTCCAGTTAAAGGCTCCAAGCAAAGAAATCTTGAGCTCTGGCTGCAATTAGTTATGTCTGTTATTTAATCAGATTTTATTATTTTGCCCTGGAACTATAAGAATAGTGCTTCCCTCCATGACCTTTGACCTGGAAACATAATTGAAGCTGTAGTTTAGTCGGAAAACAGGGGACATATTACAGTACAAGTAGATAAAAGAATGTAAAATGTCACATCATTTACTGAGCGGCACCCTGGGATTTTGAGTGTTAAGTTTCTTTATGGTTTCATGGTGGACTACTGTCTCACAGAATCAGACTTCTCCCTATAGACATTATGCTTGTCATCATCCCGTTCACTGCATGCCAAGGAAATTCAATGATACAGAAAGTGTCATACAATCCACCCATTAGAGAGGGTCATCAGTAGTCCATTAGTTGGACCACCACACGAGAAGGACGAACTTGTTCACTAGAGTTCATGAATAGACTCCAACATCCGATGAAGGAGAATGCAATTGTTGTGCATTGTGTTTCTACTCACATAATCATGGGTTAGGTAAAGTTATATATTTTTTTTCTTTTATTAGGTGACCTTATAAATAGTCCCTGTAACCTAGAATCTGTCTCTTCTAATTATAGTGTTTTTAATTAACTGTACAAATTGGTTTTTCATTACACGTTACACTGGTATAATTAATGTGTACAATTGTGGGTGTTTGCTCAGGACTGGCCAATTTGTGGACACCAGGAGCAGAAGGACCCAGAGAAGCCCCCATGCAGAGTCGAGGTCCCAGTCCAGATCTCCATCTGATCGGAAGCCCGGGTTTGTGTTTACCGTTTTGTCCTTCTGTGTATGTACAACTGTTATGTGTCACGCTGAACACCCTGATTGGTTAGGACCCGATCCACAAGTAGGGTTTCTGTATTTGCCATGTGTGCTCGATTATGCCATAATATTTATAAACCTGAGCATCTGCTCCTGGTAACTCGGCCTTGCTGTGATGGAGAAGAGACGCGAGATGCACTTAAGTGGTGAGCGGAGGAACGGATCGATAAGTCACCACAGGGAATACACAAGTTGCTAATACAGTTAGCGCACTAAGCTACAGAGTTTTTTTGTGAGACGGCGACACCGAGGAGATGAAAGCCATTTGATTCCTGATGATTCTGCTGAACAGCAAGAGTGAACTCCTGTAGATTAGCAGTGGGTCTTAATTCCTCCCTTCTGTTCCATTACATAATACTATAGATGTACCTGTTGGAAACGTTGAACACAACCTTCAAGCCCTTTTCTGATCAAATAGGAATCACATGGTTTCCGGCTATTAGAAAGTCTCTGGGATTATGGTACACTGGGTTTTGGGTTCTGGGTTATTTTCTGTAAAAAACATGAATGGTTGTCTGACCCCGGTTGTGATAGTTGGGTCAAACACCCATGCTTCTGTATAAATAATGACACATTAAAGAGGTGTTTTCCAACCCAGATGGTCCACGGTTTTGCTCCTTCCCAGCTCACTGCCAGTAGGGAGCTTGGAGGGAGCAAAAACGTGGACCGTCTTGGGGGGGGGGGGTCCCCTAGAACTTAGTTGGAAAACACTGCTTTAAAGGTTCCTAGGAGGTCTATCATCTGATATGTGCACTGGTGTAGAGTGACAGTGCGGGACGACCAGTGTGTTTCGCATAGCAACCCAGATTGTTGCCCACAGGTACGGCAGCTATGAGGAATACCGGCACGAGCACCTGAGAAGACAGGAGTATCGGCAGGACTGCGAGAGGCGGGAGTCAGAGGGAGCAGAGCAGAGGGAGAAGCGGAGGCAGAAAGCCATCGTGAGTACCGTCGTCCCCAGACCTTTCCCCGAGATGTTTGACATGCCCCAGAGCAAGCTTCTTCAGTTCCTCATCCCTGGAACTTAGGGCTCTCGGCGAAGCGTGAGGACATGTAAAGCAATTCACTGAATTATTCATGTAACACGCTTTCCTCCCCCTTGTAAGCTCTATGTTATAGGCCTCAGGTGTCTCCAAGCTGTGCCAGATAGCTTTAGTTGTATTTGTGTTGTAACATAAACAGCAGGTCTGCGAGAGAACGTGACAGTGAGCCAATCCAGTAAATGACGCCATCTCTCAGTAGAAAGGTGTTACCGCTCATATCACTACTGGCCTCCCTAGCCAACATATCAGGGTTGGTAATTACAGATTGGCTGGATGAGGAGATAAGGGAGGTGACTTGATGGCTGCATTAAAGTTCAGTATGAAATGTGAACACTGTTTTTCAGACAATTTGTGTGTGCGTCATATTTCACTCATGGGATTCTACACCATATGATAATGTATCTTAAATACATATATACTCCCAGATAGGATGCTAATCCAATGCAGGGCATGCACAGTTCCACACTTTGAGCAGATATGCCAGTTTACCTAAGTATATGGTTTTATCAACATACGTATCAACATTTTATGTCACCTTCCATTGCGGAAGTATAATCCCAATACTCAAGAACAAAAGTACGAAGGACGGTAAAAATCCCCGGACGTCGTTCTTACCCGGCCCCAAACATCAAGGACCTATCAGCCGCATCCTCGCCAACTTGAACAATCTCACGATTCACTGCATCCCAAGTTGGTTCTTGGGAGGCAAGTTAGCAAGTTTGTTCTTTAAGTTCCTGGAATTCATGAACATCCCATGCCTTTGGACTATAGGGGAAAAACCCACACAGCATGGGCAAAATAAGCAAAGTCCATACACAACAAGGGGGTGGGCTTTGAACAAGTCCGGTAGTGCACTGTTTCATTATTAAATTATAAAAATAATTTCTGAAAAGGACCTACTGATTATGTATATATAGAAATATGTTAATTTGTACCTAGAATATATTACTACATGCTAACAGAAATCTCAAAGGCTTTGTGGTTCACAGTTCCAGACAAGCTTATGATCTGAATACTATTACGGAAGTACAGGCAGGTTGTCTGGTATCATATATTGTCCTATCTTTACCATGTGAGGTTTTGAGGTCTGGAGGGTTTTGCTCCTGATTTTCAACTGAAATTTGAGGGTGGGGAGTATGAATCAGTATCTTCACTTTTACCGAGTCATTCTGCTTCCATACAAAGTGTCTTTGGCTATGGTTCTCCCTCAAACACCAGAGTATAGGCCTAGAGGTTTGGGGACTGAGCGTAGATCTATCTTGGTATTTATTCATAACTTACCTCTAGTGTGCATACTCTTCCTAAAATGGCTTTTGGGTTTGATGAAGGAAGAGACAAGTCTTAGGAAAAGAAACAATAGATCGGGACC